>BPLR01007542.1:0-11026 GCA_021605095.1 Caerostris extrusa
ATAAAAGATACACAACCACACAAATAAATTACTTTGAGAGGGATCGATATTTTTTATATGCAGTATTTCTTTCCATATATCGTTCTTCATTATATAGTGCATACGGATATTTCGCACTTTACTTTTTAAAAAAATCACAAAAGTTTTTATTAAACTGATCGTTATATCTCTTTTTGGATATATCAGACTTTTTCTCTGCCTCATGATATGCGCGATGTAACAAAAAAATCACAAAAAGCTTTATTCAACTGCAAGTTATATTTTACTTTCGACATATCATGCTTTTTCTTTGTCTCATGACATGCGATGTAACAAGAAGCTATTATATGTAACATATAAGAGCTTGTTTTCGGGAATTCCTTCAAATTGAAATTAATTATTCATAAAAATTAAAGCAGAAAGAAATTATTGTTAATCAAAAAGTTTTTATTAAAAAATATATTTTCTAATTTCAAATGAAAAAGATCGATTTATTGGGGGAAGGAGGTGAAAAAAAATAGTTTTGTGGTTAGTTAAAAAGTGTCCTAGCTATTTCTTCAATGTTTGGGCATATACTTGAAAGGGAAACTCTCATTTTTCTCGTCAATACATTGAAGATTTCTTCTCTTTTACACTTAATTGTGGCGAGGTTAGAAAATCGTAATTCAAATAAATATGATATTGAAAATTCGGGTGAAATTTTAAAGTTTTTTAGATATCGATACGCATTCTTCTTTTATAGGAATCCAAAAGATTTAAAGAGGAAATTCTTTATGTTTAATTCTCAATCCACAATCAGTGGATATAAATAGTTCTTCAGTTAATTTTAGGTGATTAACTCCACAGAATACTACTTACAAATGGCGGAGTCTCATATACTGCAATGAAAATTTTTTTAATATTTAAAATCACGTAGAAACTAACGATTATAGTAGACAATCATGGAAGTTACAGTGTCTAGTTCTCAGAAACATTCTTTGGCGGATTATTGCTGTTTGTCACATTTTTTATGTATAAAAGATACACTCATGTCCATAAATTAAGTGATAATTCAGAATCACACAGCAATTGAACTCTAAAATAAAAATTTCACCTGTAGAATTATCACATCTTGAAGAAGAATATGAAAATTACAGGAAACCACCCGATGGCGCTGGATAGTACGTCACAATGACGAGAGTGTAGAGAGGGTATATAAGGAATGGTGGCAAAGAAGTAAAATTGTTCACAAGCGCTTTTAAAAGCCTTTCAGTGCAATAACCGCATAGTTATGGCACAAAGGAAGCATTTGGATTTTTACGTGGTAGAATTATCCGGACGACTGGAATGTGGACGTACCCAGCTGGAAGTATCCGAGGAACTTGGAATCGCCCAGAGTGTCATCTCCAGGCTTTGGCAACGATTCCCAGATGATGGTAATGTGAGTAGATGTTAAGCAGCACAGGTCGCCCCCGAGTTACAACGCCGAATGAGGACCGGTATTTAGCAGTTACTGCCAAAAGAAACAGACGGATCACAGCATCAGACCTGTCTCGTCAGCTCTCTTCAGCTACCGGTACGACAGTTTCAAGGCAGACCGTGTACAGACGCTTAGGGCACATTGGTCTATATGCTCGTAGGCCTGTTAGATGTGTTCCACTTACCGCAACTCACTGTCGCCTGCGATTAACCTGGAGTAGAGAGCATGCATTGTGGACACCACAACAGTGGTCTGGGTGTGATGTTTTCCGACGAGTCCAGGTTTAGTTTGCAGTTTGATTCTCGCCGGACTTTCATATGGAGAGCGCCAGGTACCCGTTACCACCAAGAGAACACCATTGAACGACACCGTTACGGTGGTGCAGGATGGCTCGTTTGGGGAGGAATTATTCTTGGTTCCAGAACTGACCTGCATGTTCAGAGTGTAACGATGACAGGCCACATCTATCAGGATGTCATTCTGGAACAACATGTACGTTTGTTTCGGTGCTGAATTTCTGGTTATGGATGACAACGCCCGTCCACACTGTGCAAACAATGTAGACGAATGCCTTCAATAGGATGATGATATCACCCGTATGGATTGACCAGCATACTCACCGGACTTGAATCCAATAGAGCATGTGTGGGATATGCTTGGCCGACGAATTGCACCCATCAACGCCTCCCACCTGTCAACGGTACTTCGGAGGGCATTGCTTGATGAGTGGTGTAATATTCCCAAGATCAGATTTATAATTTGATACTCAGCATGCCTAGGTGTTGTAAGGCCTGTATTGCATCGTCCGAAAGACATACTCCATATTAACCATCACACTAACCCTGTTATACTGTTTTTGTAAATAGGTTCTTTTCTGAAATTTGCGGCGAGGGAGTAAAAATCGCAATTTTATTAATTATGTCAAATATGTAGCATCTTTTGCTCTTTACCCTTGTTTAATAAATAGACTTTACAAAATAAGTCAAATTTGTTTTGCTTCTGTCTCTTTCCTGAACTTCTTTATCCTTAATTTATGGACATGAGTGTAAATAAAAGCAGTCAGAAAGGTTACTTTTGTTTACAATAAAGGCTTTCTTAGAATGGACAAACTAACAAGATATCCATATTTATTTTTATGCATTGACACATATTTCTCTAGAATACCACAGGGTGCACCAGGAAATCTTCTAGGGTGCATCAGTGCTCTAAATCTACAGCTCTGTATTCAGAAAAAACGAAAAATGGAATTGTAATTAAGGCTATTTCATTTAAATGCATCTCACCTAAGTTCCTTGCCGTGGTTTCTATGGATTTCTGTGTGGTTTGGTTTGCCGTTCTATGGTCGTTTTTTGCACACTTAAGACCAATATGATAATTATTATAAAAAAATTTCAGAAAAAAACCCATCAACAAATATTAATATTTTTCAAAGGGCCATAGAGGACCGGTGGATTGCGCATTGTGCTTTCAAGGAAGTAAAATTTGACCAGACAAGTGATTTCAAAGTATTTGCAGTATTACAAAAACATCGCTTTTGAATCTTTTTGCTTCCTATGTGTAAACCTCAATGTCAAAAAATAAATTTTTACAAATATGTGCTCGTGATTTTATTATTATTACTACAAAAAAATTCTGGAAAAAAAAACATTAATAAATGTTAACATTTTCAAATGGCCATAGAGGGCCAGTGGATAGCACATTGAGCTTTCAAATTAAGGAAGTAAACTTTGACCAGACAAGGGGCATGATGGCCAATGGCTAGCGCCCTGGCGTTCGGTACCACAGGTATCGGGTTCAAATCGGCTTGGCCATAGGTGCTTGTGGTGGTTCGGAATCCACTTTAAGCCGTAGGTCCTGGACCTAATAGGATCGTAGAGCGTTGCGGGGGCATTGTTACTCCGCGTCCGTGGTTTTATCTTCAAGTTACAAGCGCCCTCTAGGTAATGCAAGTGAAGTGAGTACGTCTGTGCAGCGCTTGCCTTAAGGCATCCAAGACCGAGCTGTCTAAGTGTTTGCCAGCTGCATTAGAAAGAAAAACTTTGACCTAAGTGATTTCAAATTGAAAGCTTCCATATATATGCCGACAAAAGAAATGATAAATTTGTACATTGGAAAGAACGTCCGTTGATTTGAGGAGGAAGAGTAAGCTGTGTGCAAACACAAAGTTCTTAGTTTGGTTTGTCTGTCTATGATAATTTTTTTGCACACTTTAGGTTAATTAGACCAGGAACTACACTTCAACGTAGATTCCGAACCACTAACAGCCAAGATCCGACCAGAAGCCTGTGCTACCAAAAAACAGAAGGGTAGCCAGTTGGCCATCAATCTGATTTCTGTGTATTTAAACTCTTAAAATAAATTACTTATAAGAAACATTTCAAGACATTTTTTTTTTTTTCCTCCAATGCAGCTGGCAAACAGACATGGACGCCTTAAGGCAAGCGCGCTGTACAGACGTTACTCACTTTGCATTACCTGGGGGGGGCGTGTAACTTGATGGTAAGTTACGGACGCGGAGTAACAATGCCCCTGCAACGCTCTACGATCCTATTAGGACGGGATCCTTAAAGTGGATTCCGAACCACTACAACACCCATAGGCAAAGCCGGGATTTGCACCCGATACCTGTGGTACCGAACGCCAGAGCCATTCGGCCAACAGGCCCCCGACATTTCAAGACATTGGATGGAAGATTATGGTAATGGAGTGGAACCAAATCAACTTTGTTATTCAAGATGTAATGTGAAAGTTCATCAAAAAGGCAGTCAGATTGAACATAATAGAAAATTAAATTTTATCTTTTTTAATCGTAACACTCTTTTGTAGTACGTACTTCATTATTATTATTAATTAATAACATTTTCACCATATTAAAAAAAAAACGTTTAAAAAAAATTAAACTACAGCTAATAAGCATTTAATCTGCAAAAGAATTAAATGCAATAATGTTTTTTTAATTCAAGGTGACTTTAGCAGCAACACTTAACAACACTCTAATCGTCCTCTTTTTCTAGCATTAACAAAAGAAAAAGTTAATACGCTTCTTTTATTTCTCGGTAACATGGTAACAAATTAAATTATTTATTTATTTTTAAGCTTTGTCATCTATTTATGAAAATTGGTTATTAATAACTTACCCGAATTTCATTTTCGTAATTGATATTTATTAAAACTTACTCATAAAGTACTAGTTATTAATCAAACCTTCAAAAATACCTTATGATCATAATTTTTTGTTTTAGTGTGTGGGTATTTATGTCAATTAACGATTGATAATGATGCAAATGAGCTCAAATGAGGGCATAATAAAATGTACCTAATAAGGAAATGGTAAATCATAAGTCATTAGCTAAAACAGATTCGAAGGTCGGCTGCGCTAACTATAAAACTAGTTCTCTGAAGACAATACCTCATCAAAAAAAATTTAATCGTCTAATTATATATATTACAATGTGATACAGTTAATTGGGTTTGATATGATAATGTAATTGTTATTCATTATCAAGGGGGAGGGGGCATTTAACCTTCAGGAGGGGGTGATAGTAGCAGGCATAGTAGAGGGCGGGGTAAAAAAAAAAAATAATATGGGCATGGTAATAGAAAATTTAGAAAAACCATTCGGACATTTTTCACCTGTTACGTAAAAAGCTGCAAAAAAAGATACTTACAATTTGTCAATGGGACATTTGGATATAATGGAATACTTAATAATATTATTAATATTTAATACAAATAATATTTAATGGAAAGTCGGTTTAGTGCAGTCACAAATGTAGTAAAAAATAAAAGAAAGTAAGAATCCGACGGCAAATAGCGAATTTAGTGATTTAAAAATATTGCCGACAATAATAGAGCAAAGGATTAATTTATTGCTCACTGTAGGTTAATTAATCCTCTGCTAATTCATTTTTTGCACATTTTAGGTTAATTAGACCGGTACCTACAGTTATCGTGATTTCTGAACCACTAACAAGCATCCATGCCATCGCCGAGATTCGAACCTGCAGCACCAATGATCAGAGCGCTAGCCAATTGGCCATCAGGCCGTTCTCCTGTCTCGAAATTTGCCAGTAGGCAGAGAGCAAATATATAATCAGGTGTATAATATGTATATATATACGCCAATGAGACCACCACAATGATACACCATATTTTTATGTTTTCTGTCATACACCATGTGACATGTTTTTTAATCTTCTAATAATAAAAAACTTTTTTTATTATAGTGCATTTAAAATAAGTGCACTTTAAATAACACATATTTTTAGTCACAAACAAAAAGTGAACGAAACAAATATTAAAATTTGCAGAATCATGACGTATTTATTAATTAAATTACTTCAAGATTCTGCAAATTTTAATTTTGTTTCATTCAATTTTGTTTATGACTAAAAATAAAATATTCGAAACGATTTTCTATTATTAAACGAAAAAATATAAAAAAAATGTGCAATTAATACTGTGCAATTTAATTTGAACAGAAACAATTTGATGAATAAAAATATGCTCAAATCACATATATATCGAAGTTAAAAAAATTTAGTAATAAATAAGATACCAATTTTTGCCTTTGTAATGCTTTTTAACTTTGTTTGACATAGGATTGGCAATATTATAATAACATTTTTGATTTTATTTTTCGCCGAATCCCAATTATTGTATTTATCATGTTAATTTTTTTTTCTATAATCCGTGTTTGATATTTTAATTTTGTAAATTCTCCTTTAAATATCCTATAAGATTGAAATCGTATGAGTTACATGATCAATCTAACACAATGATTTTGTTTTCTTTCATCAGGTATGCATAAGTTTGGTGAAAGCCGAAAGTCACACATACGCAAAAGTAATTAGTCAAATAGCATTTATTGATTAATACGTGTTGATCAAACGGGCTTGCATATTTTAATATATTATTTACCAGCACCTACATCTACTTTGTTTATCGCAATTTTAAGATGTAACATGATGCATTTAATAAATAAGAGTGTAGAAATAAACAAAATTGCATAGAGAAAGATCCCGTGTGTAGTCTAGCACGTTATTTATAAATCTCATTTTCTAAACTACAGTAAAATGGAGGGAAAAAAATTGAGCAAAGCATTTTTTAATATTTAAAAGTATACATTTTTATTAAATTATAGCCAGATCATGTTATCAGTTTTGATATTTCTTCAGAATCTGAAAATCTTTTTTTAAAAAATACTTATTAAATTTTTTTAATTAAATGTTAAATGTTTATAAGACGGTCCACAAGAAAATAATCGGCAGACCGGGATCTGTGTATGCCTTCTTTTTCTGCAATGGTGCAACAGGACCATAGTGGTCCAAGGCTGTCTGGCAGATTCCGAAACATGAGATGTTTTTCTTTTTACGGGTAGTTGTCAACCCTACACCCAACACTTTACAGGATTCGGGTTCGGGTCCCGGCGGTGCCATGGTTGTTTGTAGTGGTTCGGAATCTTCTTAAAAGCCGTAAGTCCCGGTTTCATATGACAGTAGAGCGTCACAGAGCCCAACAGACTTCTCACTCACATCATTCACAAACTGTAAAGGGGCAACTCATCTCTAGGCACAGTGATGCGGTGTGTTGTAGTAGTCATATTAGACCAGGATCTACTGTTTAAAGTGGATTCCGAACCTCTACAAACATCCATGGCACCGCCGAGACTCAAACCTGTGGCACCGAGCGCTAGTCTATGTATACCTTGCTTTATATTATTTTTTTTTTTTCAAATATTTCCATAATTGAAAGGATTAATTTTCTTCAGTTCAGAAATTATTTATTTTCTACAAAATAATAATAATAATAATAATAATAATAAATTTCTATTCGATTTAAATATAATTTCAGTGACAATCAGCACATTTTCTTCAAAGATTTTTGTTACAATGAGAGGAAGAAATAGTTCAACAACACATACCGAAGCTAATTTAATGAGAGAACAAGACTTTTTATCCATTTCCCAATCGTCCAATGAAGGCACAAATCAAGTTTTTATCATGCCAAGAGTTGAAATTCTTTTTATTGGCTTCTTTACATTTAATAATTATTTTTATATTCCAAATTGTTAAATGTCTATTGA
Source organism: Caerostris extrusa (assembly GCA_021605095.1). Taxonomy (NCBI): domain Eukaryota; kingdom Metazoa; phylum Arthropoda; class Arachnida; order Araneae; family Araneidae; genus Caerostris; species Caerostris extrusa. Next base: position 7,524 of record BPLR01007542.1, read on the forward strand.
TATCTGTAAATTGATGTTAAATTCATAAATATAATTTTCAATATTAATGATAATGCGGAGGTTTTTAGGGTACCCCCTTTACCCCTTAAGTACACCCCTTAAGTACATTAATAAGTGCATCCGTATCTGTATCCATATTATACAATAGTGACATGAACATCAATTGCCAAAGTGTGAAATTTACGATCCAGGCCGGCAGTTGTATTTCGTGGACCAATTTTACTTTTTCTGAACAAAAAGCTGATTATTTCTTATCGTGGTCTTCTTCTGCCTATTGTGCATTCTCCAAGTTTGATATGCTATTTAATAATTCTACTTACTGATGATCCCAAACCAACTCCAACAATGATAAAATAAGTTCGTTTAGAATCACTACCATGGCAGATTTTATTGGGATTAATGCCTAGAATTAAATTTTCCATTATAAATGTAAACACAGCATTGTAGATAGCCTACTAATATAACTTTACAATTCAATTCGAAAACCGTAGGACACGATGCGAATAAAATGACGCATAAAAAAATATTGCTAATCCAACACTTTGCAAAAAAATTGTACAAAATTTACTTTATACATTATCTAAACGAAATTTTGTTAAATTCCAGTCCATTTAAGTGATATTGTAATTTATGGTAGTCAATTAAGCTGTTTAGAAAATATATATTAAGAGTTTTTTTTTCTTTCAAAATCCATTGACTAAATCCCTGGCACTACAGTTCATGTTGGACCGTGGGCGTCTGCTTATTGGCAGATTCAGGAAACAGGAGATGTTTTTTTCTTTCAAGACAAAAAAGATGATAGCCTGTTTATGAGATGAAATTATCATGTGAATTAAGATAAAAGTGCGATAAAAATTACAAGAAAAAGAATTTGAATTTTTCGTGGGAATGAGTTAAAAATTAAATTATAAATTTTAATATCTGACTAAATTAAAGTGTTTAAACTTTTTTTATGTAATAATAAATTGTGCACGAATAAAAGTATGTTTGATTTCAAAAATAAATATAAGTTCATAAAAATCTCAAGCCAACTTCATAACGGACTCTCCTCCTCACCAGGGCCCGGATTTAGACGAAAAGAGGCCCTAGGCAATTCCACTTATGAGGCCCCTTTCACTGCCCATTTTTAAGTTTGTAAACTACATGAGAGATAATAAAATACATCATTACTGTGATATATATCAATATGTTAAATTAAATATGTTGTGATGGGTACTAATCTTTATAAAAAATGTGGCACGGATAATAAATAAAATAAAAGAGAGAATCAAATGATCGTGTACGCAATCCTAAAATAAAAATATTTTCGAATAACATTAACACGTATTTCATATTATCCAAGTAATACAGGAATATAACCGAACGTCGGGATATCAATAGTTCTGTTCGTTTCTCTGTTCCAATCTACACCAATCTGCACTTTATTTATGGAAGAACAAACAGAGCTTAGTAGCATAAGGCACGTCAATATTTGCAATAGCAATCGGTGAAAGTATCCAACTATACTTTGGCGCAATCAAGTATATACAAACAAACAGACCCAATGAGCCGAACGCGTTGATCTTAACATCAATATATTTTTATGTTTGTTTTATTAGTCACATGTGTAAGAATTTCTCCTTATTTCCGTTTCAGTGTTCAAGTGTTTACTATTTTTTAGAATAGTGTAATTCTAATTTTGCTAACAATTTGAATGTAGGCCCCTCTTGATCTTGAAGCCCTAGGCTGAAACCTAGTTAGCCTATAGGAAAATCCCGGCCCTGCTCCTCACTCCACAGTTGCTCAATAGAGGCGCACGCACACTCAATGTTAGATGAGAAGAAAAAGAACAGGTACGAGTGAATAAGTAATCTTTTAATTGCCGACAAATTTCAAACTTTTAATGTGGTCACTACGCAGTGTACAGTTAAAGCAGTCCGCGCGGATCTTATGTCATTGACTACAATGATAAACAGGACGCCTTGCATCATACCAAGGTGTGTCTGGGAGGTACTCTCAATCAGAAATATCTTTAGCCCTAAAAATGGGCCATCCTTCGCAAGCAAGTCTACTACTTCTTTTCGAAAACAATGAAAGGCTTAAGAATTATCCATTGCAAACATATGGAACTCCTTTGGTACAAATTTGCCACCATATTAATAATATCTTGTCCAGTTTTTCAAAATTTGAGGTCAATTTTTAGGTATTGTATACTTACTTTTGCTATAGAATCCAAATATCTTTAACTTCAAAAGATAGTGCAAAGTTTAAAGCCTCTCTGATAGCAAAAGTTGTGAACGAAAGACGGAACAATTTTCTGAGTTTCAAAAACTGTACCTAAAATCACCATTTTCCAGTTTAGGCGAAGAACTCCACTACCTATCCTGCCTAAATCCGATTTACTTCCATCAGTATAAATTACTAGGGCCTGAGATGGTATGTTGTTGATAACTTACAGGATCAACTGTTCCTTGATTTCATCTTGTTTTGCCTACAACACTTACACGGTATATTTTTGTAGTTTATTTTTGTAAGCAAGATATATTTTTATCATTAATAAATAAACATTATGGAAATTTAAATTCACAACAGATAAAAGATTGACGAAAGATTATTCCTGGACTTCTTCCTAAAAACAACTGTTTTTCCTAAATAATTCGTCAAAAAAGCGTGCGGATCTGTGCTGACACCGAAAACGACGACATAAACAGTATCGCGTGCGTTATAGGTAAAACAAAGGAATCAACGACCTGTTAATCGTCAACATTTTTCTATGGGACAGCGCAAAAAAACATTAAAATATGTAAGCAACATTTGCAGTAAATGCAAAAAAAATAATTTAATACTCTGCTATAGTAAGTGACCATAAAAATTGAAATTAGTTACGAATAAATAATATGTACTCTAGAGACACCAAGTTCCGAGACAGCCTGTCAAAAAAACAAACATTAACTGCTGTCTAATTCATGGCATTTAATCACGCTTTTGGAAAATTCAATATGCGGAAGCTTTTAACACGCATGTTATTTTAATAACAAACAAAACATATTACCAGCATGACTAATCGTGGGTATGTTTTGAAGGAGAATGCATTTTGAAGTAAAATATCATGGATCAGTCCATATCTTCGTCTAATATCAATAGATGTATGTTGTAACGTCTCGGCCTGGACGGCCTCGGCCTCGGCGCGTCAATTTAAAGTGTTTCACTTGAATCTGAATATGGCCCTCTTCTTGAAGCCGTTATCCGGATTAAACGGCTTCAAGAAGAGAGACATATTCAGATTCAGAAAAGCTGCTAAATTTCCTTTATAAACTTATATATATATATATATATATATATATATATATTCATTCATTTATTATTTTTCATTTTTTTTGTAAATTGAGTTATATATATATATATATATATATATATATATATATATATATATACTATATATATATATATATATATATATACCTATATATACTGCTTATATATATATATATATATATATACATATATATATATATATATATATA
>BPLR01007543.1:0-77505 GCA_021605095.1 Caerostris extrusa
TTGCCGCATTGCTGGCAGGCCTTTTGATTTACCAAACATATAACCGCCGATTATTCTGAGGGACAGTCTATATATCTCCCTTAAGATAATATCCAAAACGACTAAATGAAACGCAATTAACAAATTTCCTTTCTTCAACATGCGAAACTATTTATTGGTTTGGTTTGTCGCTCTACTTGGCCATCCTTGTACACGAGGGCTTAACAGACAGAGACTACAGTTTAAAGTGGATTCCGAACCACTATCATATCCATGGCACCGCCGGGACTTTAATATTTATTGGAGCAGACATAAATGCAGACAACACTAGTTGGATGCCGATTTAAGAGACGCAAGAGGTTTGTCAATAGAGGAGTCCTTAGCAGCAAATAAAATTTCATTTCTTACTAAGCACAAAGCAAATATTTCTGGGCACTGCGATTGTTAGAGATCCTGATCACTGAGCAGAGTTGGCCTCCAGGTGTGATCGGGAAAGTTTTAGAAGAAGAAGTTTTTATTGATTAAATACATAAGAATGATTATTATTCTGATAGTGGAAAACTGTTAAATTTATGATTTCAAATTGCATTCGAGGACAAAGTGGGTTATTTAACTCATTCTTCCTTTTTATTTCCAAACTAATTTACATGTTGAATAATTATAGTAATGGCTGTCAATTAAATAAAACTTAAAACTAAAAAAATACATTGTTAAAGCAAGATCTAAGTCATATAGTAGAATATAAATTATATTGGTGGAAGCCATAACATGAAAATAAAAAATCAATCAAATGCTTTAAAAGTAAAATGCAAAAATTCGGAAGGGGAATGGAAAAGAAAATTACTCCAAATAATTCCTTAGAAAAGTCGAATAATTCATCCAATTATATTATTCGACTAACTCCAAAAAGAAGAGCAACGCATAAAAAGAAAATTCTCCTTGCAAAACGTTAGATCTGGAGAAAGTTCTGATCTCAATCAGGGCATTTTGGGGGAAATCTTTTAAGATCGCACTTAAAACTTCCTTTTCCGTCGGAAATCTTTAAACCCATAGATGTAAGCAAGGAAGTAGGAAAGAGAACCCCAGTACCTAGAAGTACCTCAGGAAGTAGTAAATTGCGAAGAATCCGTTGGAAGAAATCTATCCCATGAGTGCAGAAGAATCTTTTTTTTTTTTTTTTTTTTTTTTTGCCTTCCAGATATTTACAATTTTTAATAATCCTTTCCTTCCTTACTAAAGAAGAGTAATACGCCCGCTTTCAAAAGTCAAATTTCTTGAATGATGGTATAGATATATTTATCCATATTATTTATGATTATTTTTCAGTGAAATCTTTCATACTCTGATAAATAAATGTTTGCATTTTCATACTTTCCAAAACACTTTCAAACAGGAGATGGGGTCAAATCAGATCATAACTGTTAGAGACTAATTTCTCTTCTTTTCCACAATAACAAATTTCTAGAAAACTCTTTTGCTCAAAGATTAACCTTTTTAAATTTCAGGAAAAAGAATCATAAACAATAGTGTAAGTAAGCAGTGTAAGTAGAACAGTCAATAATACGCTCATAGTTTCAAAGATGATTCTTTATTGATGATGCAAAAACATCAATAACACACAGTAATTATTTCAATAGATACTAAGGGTGCATTTGACAACTTTAAACACAAGTCCCGAAAACCACAAATGTTACAGAAATGTTTTTGGATATTTTAACCCGACGATTAGTAATATTCAAACTAGCGAAGTTCCAGTAACCTGGGAGCTAACTAATATTTGTCCACGAGGCGTTTTTGTAGGTGGCAAATAATTTGATATTTTGTAGCCTATGAGATACTTAATTATCAATGGCCTCCAGCAGTGCAATTATAGGCCTTTACAGATGACAATGCGTTTGCCATTAAATGTTCTACTAAAAGTTGACTTCAAGATTTTCAAATGAATCCTTTGTGAAATTTAAAATTTGATACATTAATATCATCCATTTATATTTACGGAGAAAAATGAATTCCCAAGTCATAAAAATGCTCTACACTATACCGTCAAAGAATGGCGAATCCAAAAGGAAAAATCGTTAAGTACTTGGGAGTATTATTTGACAAAAACTCCAGTTGGGCGATTTACTTAGTGAACAAAACAAAAGATCAACAGATCTAATTAGCTTGCCACTTGCTGAAACGCCATTAACATCTGGGGTACAATACAAGAATCTGTATGTATCTTATATAAGATGGAAGTAGAAATAGTAAGTCACGGATCAGTCTGTACACTTTCTAAAAGCTAAAATGGAAAGGAAATTACTATCCATTCAAAGTCTAAATCGCTGCTGAGTATATTCCTGTTTAAAGCACAGATTGAAAGAAGGCGCCATCAGCAGGAAGCAAATAATATTCATGTAAACACTGGGCCAGCATGAGGACCTCAGCATCTCCATTTCACGAGATCATGTTTCAGTTTATTATTCTAGGTATTTTTTCTTAGTACTAAATTTTAAAGGGTCACCGATTTTGGATTTTATCGAACCATCCTATAAATAGAGAAGATTCAATGCAAAATAATAAATGCAAATTTTAAAATCCTACAACTTAATAAATTATATGTGAGTAACTTATCATAAGTGACGTTTTCTTCATTCAGAACTGAGTAAATTCAGTTTAAAACATTCCCTGAAATACTTTTAACTTATTATAAAAGCAATAAAAATTAATAATAATTACTTTTATAAAATATAAATGAAAACATTTTCTGGGAAATCCTAAGTATAATATAACTTTTTCTGAAATCACTTCTATAATTTTCCTTTAAAAGTATTCTATAATTACATAATCACTTCTCATATTTGGATAACGTAATATTTTTATTATGTAACTTGACTTAAAGAAATAAAATGCCATTTTATTAACAACATTAGCTGGTTTAGATTGTTAGCATATTACATATATCAATACTAAAAATTATTTATTTGTCGTGTACAACTCACTTATCTTCAGCAGAAATTGTAGTAATTACAGAAATATAATAGAAATCTAATGCCTTATAAACTCGCATACCTCAAGTATCTGTCACTTAGATATTCAGTGAATTCCAGCCATATTAGCAAATGTCTTGGGATTCAGTATTATTCGCGCAACTAGGACTGACAGGAATGCTTTCTGATTCGTATCATTGATTAAAATATTGACACTAATTCGAATAATTGCATTTGATTAAATTTTAATTAACCATACGATTAAATGACGGTTAACCAAAAATATTGTCATTACTTGTTGTTATAAACTACATACAATATAGAAAATAAAAAATCAGGAAAAATGGTCATTTTAGTAAGTAATATAATCCACTATATAATTTTATTCACTAATAATATAATTTTTTAATATTTTATATTTCGACTATCTAATATAAAAATCATTTAATATTGATTTAAAAAAGTGTTAAATTCGTCTTCGTTAAGTTAAGATCGCTGTATAAATATGCAAAACAAGTAATATAAAAAAAAAAAATTTTAAGTCAATTCCTACTTTTTTTTTCACTATATTGCAGAAAGTCCTTTATAAATAATTTTCATTCATTTTTTAAGTTTATCTGGTGCCATCTATTGGTAGATACATGCAACTTAAGTCTAAAAAAACTAAAATTAATTAATTAAATTTAATGAATGAATTCATATTTGAAAAAACTGTATTAACATCCAGTGTCATCCACTATACAAGTTAAAAAAATGTATTTATACTTGAGTGGATAAATAAAAAGTATTTTATTAACAATTGAAAATTTGACCAAGATATATATAGGGAGAATGTGAGCTAATAGAAGGAATTGAATAAATCTCGAATAGTAAAAGAAACATTTGTTTTTATACAAATATGTTTTTTTTTTTTTTTTTAATTTTTTAGTGTATTACACTATTTACCAAAAGTATAACGAAATATAATTTATAATATGTTGCAGTGATGAAAAAAAATTATTATCTTTTACAGTGGTTGAATGTACTTTCAATTTGCATACATAAATTACATTTAGTTTTGAAGTGTAATAAATATATTAAAATAATTAAGGATATATCTTTAAGAAAATGCTTTCAAAACTAATTCAAAATTAAAGAATTTTGTTTGTTTTTGAATATAAGATACGCTATCTAAATTTACATTGAAAATTCTGCTTTCTTCTGATATATATTCATATTTACCACAATACAATTAATGTCTTTTGACGTTACGTTTTAATGAATTATGTAAAAACCAATTCATATTTAAGGCTAAATATTATAAGTTTTTAATTGAAATATGAAGCCTTTACCAGTTAATTTAATTGTATTATAGATTTCTACCTTGATCATAATTTGAGAAAGCAAATTTAACGATTGCTTGAATACTAGCCTCAAAATAAGAAGTTTTCTAAATATTAAATACTGCAAAATTTTTATATTATTCTAAAATATCATATTGTATTTCACAAAAAAATAATTTTCTATATAAAATAATACAACATTTTAAAAAGAATTGTTATAGAAATTACGTATTAGTATGTAACTTTTTAGATTTAAAAGAAAGTCATTTATACTATTTAAAGATGGATATAAATTGAGATAAAAGAAATATTTTTCTAAAAAAAATATTAGTTTTTATGAAAATAAACAACAAAGTGAATATAGTTTTTGTAGTGAAATTATAGACGGACGGGAAAAATAATCTAAATCTTATTTATTTTCAATGAACGTTTTTAATTTATTATTGTTTGGGAAAATCAATTTTGAAACTTATTAACAATAGTGAAATTGTAGACAGAATGATTAGAAAATGAATATTTTTTAAATTTCATGTAATAACATTTTTATATTATTAATACGGCTTTTTTTCTGTACACCTTTTTAAAATCCAAATAACATCCACATTCGTATGATTCAAATTAAGGTTTGAAACTGATGAAAACATTTTAGGGAGAACTCTAGAAAGTCATTCCGTAAGTGTTAATGGAATTAATGGTTTCCTCCAATCTACTACCCATGTCAGAGAAAACGGTTGGGAAAAGGAGGGCAATTCCGCTCACCATTAGGGTCAAATGCATTATTGACCACTTTAGTGAACTAGTTTTCTAGTTTAGAGATCGAAACACGGGAAATTAGGATTGGGATGCGCTCGTAATTTTCTAACATGGTGACACAAATAGCGACGTATTTCTTATTTTACAAGTTGTAACCGGTCCTTTCGTATATTTGGCAGCACCTATTGCAACACCAGCAGAGCCCTCTTAAAAGAACGAACTTCTTCAGTAATAACGACGAACTCTCTGGTGAAGTTGATTGTCCCATCTTTCACTTAATTTTTATAGTGAACTTTGATGTTTGTCCGTATGTAACTTAAACTTAATGTAATTGCTACATAAATTGGTTCCATCATAAATAATCTTATTTCACCCTTTCACAAGATTAGATTAGTCATTATTAGAATTATTTGCATTTACTATATAAAGCACTAGTAAACAAATACAGTTCTCAAAAATTTCTTTACAATTTTGTTTACTTTTTCTTTTTATTTTAATAGCGCCAGAAAAACATTTTTTTAACGTTTTTATTTTTATATTTTTGAATAACTTGCACCTTTTAAGTATTTGACAAAAATAAAGTAAAATAATTATTTTGGATATTTGTTTCAGTTTACCATATTACATACATCTAGTTTATTTGCAGAAGATCTGAATTCCAAGCGATTTAAGGGTAGTGTCTAATTAATATCACTCTCTCCTAGTGCCTAATATAAATTTTGTAATCATAATTACTTCCCATTTCATTAATTTTTTTTTTATCGAGTATAAAAGCTTTATGAACATGAACGAAAAAAATTAATACATTAATTAAGTAAGTTATTTTTCATTTTTTAAAGTGTTTTTCATTATTTTTCATTAATTCATTAATTTTCTTTGAAAATAACTTTACTTACTTTTTTGTTTGAATTTCATTTCCAAAAAAAAAAATCCTGTTTGCAGTATATTTTATTTTTTAAGATGGAATCGTTTTTTACATTTTTTGATGGAAATATCCTTTTACTATGCTTAAATTTCCATAAATTTCGATTCAGTTCAGATAAAAAAAAAAATCAGATTTAGTTTTCATATTTTAAAAATGTTTTGCAATATTCTTTTCATTAGATATATTTTAATTTCAGTGAGGGAAAAATAAAAAAAGTAATAGAAATTGAAAAATGTTAAGAATGTGTTTTACTGTAAAGATGATGACAATGTGTTGGAATAGTATTAGCAACACTTGTTAGAGATCTGCTAAGATGATTTAACTGTAACTTTTTCCTATTGTTCTTGATAAGATACTGAAGTAATTGAATAACAAAATGAATTATGAAAAATTTTCATGGGTATTTAATTTTTTTAATATATGTGCTTTAATGTAAAAGTCACTGGCATAAATTATAAAATCCAAGTCTCATAACTCGGTATAATTTGGTATTGGATAAATTGGAATTATTAATTAAAGAGGCTGTTGCTTTATATCTGAATGACTCAAATATCTCAGGCCTCACTGACGGGTTAGTGATTTTTTGACTGTAAGTCGGGTTTGGAAGCAATTTAAAAATGGAGATATTAACATCACTTCTGCGATAAATGTTCTGCTTGAGACACTACACTGCAGAGGCAAATCATGTCATCTTCAATGGATTCCTGCACATGTCAATATTGAGGGCAACGAATGAGCTGACTCTTTAGCCAAAGAAGCCAGGGACAATGATCAACCCGGGGCTACCATCATGCTTGCAGATGCTAACGCAGTTGCCAAAAGCCGACTCATTCCTCATAACTTTAAGAATCCACTAATCACGGACTTCAACTGCCCTAGGAAGTTGGCATCAGTTATTAGCAGACTCAGAACTAATCATTACAGAGGGATGAAGATTCTCCCATACAAGACTAGGAAATACATCCCCTGCAGAAATTACCCCAACGCTTTCCTAACACCTAAGCACATTCTAGAGTGCCCAGCACTCACTCCCATGTTTTGCAATTGGGTATGGTGCCAATCGAGGCCAACTTATGAGGTCCTGTATAGTGAAGCGACGCCATTGGTAGCGGCCGCTATCATGAAGACATTTGACTTGATCTAACTTTGATAATTATGTTTTAAATCCACGGACACGATAACAACAACAACAACGTAAAGAACTCTGGCATAATTTATAAATATCTTTGTTTCAGAGCTCGGTATAATTTGGTATTGGATAAATTGGAATTTTTAAGACTAATATGTTCATATTTGGCATACATTTCAACGAGTATGATTACAATACCAAGAGTGATTCTGCAAGATTTAAAATTTTGAAATTTTTTCTGATATGTGTTTAGTAATTGCTTTTAAGATAAACTGTTCCTTAGTTGAAATATTTTTATAATTGAATGTGTGCCTGTGATGAAATACTGAAAAAGAATTATTTTATAAACACGGTGCATACATAATATTTATATATATATATATGTAATTTTCTTATTTCCTTGATATACTTTTAAATAAAACACTTGTATGAAAGAAAAGCATAAAAAGTTGCACAAAAGTAATAATTTTCCGCTAAATCAATTTGAATTTTAAAAGCTAAGGCAAACATAAAACATTTTGTATACAAAATCAAACGACTTAAAGTTGAAAATCCTAGCTGAAGACTTAAACTACAGAAGACTACAAAAATTAAAGAAAATAACTGCAGCGTAAATAATTTTTATTTTCCAATTAGAAGCTTTTAAATCTCCACGATAGTTTAAAACCTAATTATTTTCTAAAAAAAACAGGATTCTTTTTTTTCTTTTCACATTGTTTTTGAAATATCTGGGTTTTTTTTATGCTTTTCAAATTTTTGATAGTTGTGTAGTTAAAGGAAAATAATGCTTTAGAAATGAAAAAAAAAATGAATTACTTGCTGTTAAAACCATTATTATTTTACTAATGCTAAGCCTTTGAAATTTAATTAGAACAATTAGTTTTATCTATAATAGAATTCATTTTTAAATCTTTAGTCGAAAAATGTATCGTTGTATTTTACAAAAAAAAGTTTGTTTTTTCATGATTTATTAATTTAAAAGTGAGAAACGTAAATCACTAATTAAATAGAGAATTGCGTTATAGCGTAATTTTATCTGAAAGTTCTACCTAAAGTATTATCAGAACGTGGAATGGTGTTTTCTCACAGCAAAATGTTACCTTAACAAGTTTGTCACTATTCAGACATATTTATTTATTTACATTTTATTAATGATATTCATTATTATATATGACTAAGTTAGGCAATACATAAATTCTTTCATTTGATATTTTTTTTTAACCTTTCCATGTTTTGAAATGAAAAGTTGATATATTTTTGTGAAAAGTTAATGTTTCTTTCCAATGTCAGAAAACTGTTTCTCATTTTCAAAGATAACAAACACTTATTTAGATAGCTTATAGTACACAAGTCAAAAACTGTGCAATTTATTATAGTTTAATGGAAGTTTCATTTGCCAGTCTCATGCCGATTATTTAAATAAAGAAGCAACTTGCATTGAAAATCGGAAATATTCTCGATGCTTTGAATATTGAAATTCCGCAGGAAATGCATTCCACGAACAGAAACCTTCCATCAACTGCCCTCGACTGATTATTAGTTTACCAGGAAGCGTTATCAGCAGTCAGGAAGCATTTTCGCTCCTCGGTGTTCCGTTATTCTCATGAAAGTTGAAAATTGAAAATCAATTCACGAGTTCCTTATTTCAAATTAAGGATTCCGTGAAAGACTTATAATATAAGCTAGATGGCATGCTGAAGTGACTCAATTTTAAGTTTATTTTTGAGCATAAATGCAATTTCTACTTTGTAGCACACTTTACAAATGACTATTCTTCCAATCTGTTGGCTTCAGAGGTTCATTCCATGACTTTAGCCAGAGTGAATACCGCTTGGAGGTCACCACCAATTCATGCATGGTACGCCGCTAAATATCCTGGTATGTCCTTGCAGTGCTCCTGCCCTAGATCTGCTCAAACGGCTTTAGCTAGACTAAGGACTGGCCACACTAAGAGTTTGATCTTCAATTGGAGACGAGAAGACATTTACCGTTTGTCATTTATCCGGCCATCGCGTCTCCCTCTCATCTCATCGATTGTATGCGTGCCTCTGTAAGGCAACTGTTGAACGAGGGGAGGACCGTATACGATCTATTGATGCAGCATGATCTACTGGACTTGGTTTATAATTCTAAATCAAGGGGATAAGCAACAACAACACAAATGACTATTATACGGCTACTACGCATCTGACTTGTGCATTGTTCTCAGATATCAGACGTGTTTTGTTTTCTCATAAACTAGTTTTGTTTTATTGATTTCATTCAGCTTCCGAAACAACACATCACGCATTTTTACTTTTGTTTTGATTTAATGCATTTAGTGATCTCTTGAGTGTAAGGAGTTTTTAAATTGGGTAATCTAGTGGGGTAAAGCGGGAATAATTTAAAAGTAAAAATAATTTCGCAAATATAAACGAAACTTATTAGCACGTCTTAATTTACGTGATTGAAACATGATTTTCTGTAAACACTTTAGATCCAGTTATAAAACCATGGATTATCTTCAGTAACATCAAAAGACATACCAGTTTGTAAATCTGAGGGCCTCTAGCGGCCTTAATTTCATATAGCAATAAGAATTAAGGATTTCATATGGTAAGAAGAAGTTTCTGATTTAATTGAAAAATAATTAAAAATAATTTTACGTAATGTTCGGATATGAATTTTTGGAACGGAATAATAAATTTAAAAGAAAAAAAAAATGAGATTCTAAGTATAGTTTTGTTATTATTTTATATATGCTATAGTTTTTAAGTTATGCTGATACATGCACACAAACTTACATACATTTAGATAAAAATATTGGTTTTTGATGTGGATAAAAATACTATGTTTCATTTTAATGTCAGCCACTATTAGTTACGAAACAAATGGTTTTACTACGGACCTTCTTTTAATACTATTAATCTGCGAAAAAAAAATCGTGTTTGGTTGTTATACTTATATGCATAAACAATTCAACAGTACAATACAACTTTCCAATATTTGTAGTGTAGTTGAAAGAAAGAGTATAGTGTATGGTTATTGTGATGAGACAATTTGAACTACTTTGCGTGTGTATTACTTTCTCCCTAATACTCATAGGAAGCGTAGTTTTATCTGAATGTTCTACCAAAAGTATTACCTACTTAAGGTAAAAGCGTTTTCTCACCGCAAAAATGTTGCCTCAATATGTTTGCGCTATTCAGAAATATTTATTTATTGGCATTTTATTATTGATTTATGGCTAATCTGAGCAATTAGTAAATATTTTTATTTGATGTTTTGTTTTTTATTCAAAAGTTTCGAAATTTGAAATGAAATGTGTATACATTTGTGTTTTTCTATCTAGTGTTTCTCATTTTCAAAGAAAACAGTCATTTATTTATTTATTTTGAGTAGAATACACAAGTCAAAAACTATGCAATTTATCATAATTTATATGAAGTTTCATTTGCCAGTCTCATACCGATTATTTAAATAAGAAAGCAACTCGCATTGAAAATTGAAAATATTTTTGCTGCTTCAGATATCGAATGTCCCGCGAGAAATGCATCCCACGTTCTATGAAGATAAACCTTCCATCAATTACCCTCAACTGATTCTTAATTTATCAGGAAGCGTTTTTGCGCCTCGGTGTTTCGATATTCTCATGAGAGCTGAAAAGGGAAAATCAATTCACAATTACCTTATTTCAAATTAAGGATTCCGAGAAAGACTTATACTATAAACCCACGGCATGCTGAAGTGACTCAACTTTAAGTTTATTTTTGTATATAAAATGCAAATTTTACTTTGTACTACGCTTTACATGCGACTATTACATGGCTATTACACATCTGACCTATGTGTTCTCAAATATCAGACGTGTTTTGTTTTCTTGCTTTCTTATTTCTTTCTTTTGTTTTCTTTTTCTTTCTTTTGTTTTATTCAATTCCTTCTGTTAGCTCACACTCTCCCTACATATATCTTGTTCAAATTTTCAATCGTTAATAAAATACTTTCTATTCCTCCACTCAAGTTCAAATACATTTTTTGAACTTGTAGTGGATGATACTGGATGTTAATACAGTTGTTTCAAATATAATTCCTTAATTAGATTTAATTAAATGATTTTAGTTTTTTTTAATTTAAGTTGCATGTATCTACTAATAGATGGCGCCAGATAAAATTTAAAAATGAATGAAAATTATTTATAAAGGACTTTCTGCAATATAGTGAAAAAAAGTAGGAATTGACTTTAATTTTTGTTTATATATTACTTGTTTTTATCTCATGCATATAGTGTTTTCATGAACGTGAGGAATTTTCAATAGAGTAATCCTGTGGAGTAAAATGGGTATATTTTAGAAATCAAGTATTCGTTTTTTAATTGGGTAATCTAGTGGGCATAATTTACAAAGCAAAAATATTTTTGCAAATATTAACGAATCTTATTAGCACATCTTAATTAATTTACATGACTGAAATATGATTTTCTGTAAACATTTTAGTTTCAGTAATAAAATCATCAATTAATGTCAAAAAAGAAAATCCTTTTAACTTGATGAAAGGATATACCTTATGTATTGCAAATGGCATATTCAGATAATATAATATAATACAATTTCTGAACATAAAAAATTAATTCTTTGAGCAACTGAAGCCTTCATTTAGATTTAAGGAACTCATTATGATAGGCAGGTAAGTTTTTATCATCTCTGGTACTCTTTAAAATGGATATGGTGTTGGTATAAAAAACTTGTATAATGTAGAGATAAATAACTTTTTTTCTGATTATGAGTATCAATTTATTTTCTAAGTTATTATTTTTCTTTTTTGGAAGTTTGAAAATTATGGCCCATTTATTCTAAAACTCAAAAAAGTTAAAGGGTTCAGAGTTAAAGTTAATTTTCTAATTGAAAAACTGATTTTGTTGCAAAAAAAATGTAGTTAAATCTCTCTAGAAAAGATCAAATGCTTTCTATTAAATGGGTTGCGTCTAATAATGGTTAAATTACTGTTATGTCATGCAAAGCTAATAGATAGATAGAAAAGATCAAAACTACATCAAAATGTAAACAGCTAATTTTTTGTAAAGTGTATTGAGAAATATTTGGTTAAATATATCTCTCTGATAAATTTTTCTCTCAATTTCTCTCTATCAGAAAAATTCTACTACAGAAACACATCCAAATTAAAGTATTAACCGAGAAATATTTTTCAAATGAAAATTTGTTTAAAAATTTCACGATATACAAAAATTGAAGATTAATCAATGAGTTTTAAGAAAATTAATTTTCGATTAAATTAAATATTTTAAATTTTACCAAATATTTAATTTCCTGTCACATTGAATATTATATATTAACGAAATATTTGCAGGAAAGAATTTAAAAACAAACATCAATTAAATAAATAACAGGCGATATTTTTTTATATATATATTTGGGCGTGTATGTGTGATAAGTAAATGTCAGTCGATTACTTTAATTACTGAATTTTTCCCTAAATTGTCTTAGATGCTTTTTCAGTTCTTTTATTCTTCAACAAAAAAATATATATTTAAAGGAATATATGGATAGTTTGTTCAAAATTAAATAACAATAATATAAAAAATTTTGATGATTCAATTTTTATTTTAATCATTATTAACATATTATACCGTATGAATCAGTCCTATATATACTGCATGATATCAAACTGCCGCTAAATGTCCTGGTATGTCCTTGCAGTGCTTATGTCCTAGATCTGCTCAAACGGCTTTAGCTAGACTAAGGACTGGCCACACTAAGAGTTTGACCTTCAATGAAGACGAGAAGACATATACCCTTTGTCATTGTTCGGCCATCGCGTCTCTCTCTCATCTCATTGATTGTATTGGTGCCTCTGTGAGGCAACTGTTAAATGAGGGGAGGACCGTTTACGATCTATTGATGCAGCATGATCTGCATCAATAGATAATAATCTCAATGATTGATCTATTGATATAATCTATTGATATAATCTATTGATTGATTATTGATAATAATCTTTTACTTGGTTTAGGATTCTAAGCCAAGGGGATAAGCAACAACAACAACATGATAACAAACGAAGCCTTTAACATAAGAAATAAATTTGATTAATTAAAAATATATTTCCTTTCATGATAATTGCTTTGATTATTTAAATTAATAGAAGTTTAAATAAAGTTTTCTACTTTAGAATTTATAAATTAACTGTTTAAAATTTCAATCGAATAAAATAAATTACAGACAACCGAAATAATTTTTTTCTTTTGTGTACACAAAAAAAAAAAGTTTAACTAAACTAATTCATTTGTTTTATACTTTTTTTTTTTTTTCCTTTTTATTTGAATTGCACAATTTAAAATCTCCAGATACTATTCTTCTCTAAATATACTCAATCCAAACCTAATTCGTTGAGTGTTACTTTAGAAAAATGTTTTAAAATTACTGTCAACTAATCGAATTAATCTAATTTGTTCTCTTGTGCAAGCTCTCTAAAAGTAAAAAAGTTAACTTCATTAAAAAAAAAAAAAACAATTGTAAGGCTTTGATTTAAAAAAATAACTTTTTATTATGTCCAGTTTAACGGAATGAATAATAAAAAGAGTAATTTAATGATGGCATTGTTGAAGCAAAATTTCGTACCTCTTTCAACTTCAGTTTTGTATTCAGTTCACTTTAATGGTGCCTTTATTTGTGTTTTAAACGACTAACAGCTATTAATCAGCATTTGGAAATGTTTAACTGCACCGAACGCTACGAATTAAAAAAAAAAATCAAATAATATTTAAGATATTACTTCAAATTTGAAGAATATTTTATTATTTGATTTCAATTAGTTTGTATGTATTTATATCTGTTTGTTCGTCTAATACTGGGAGTTTTATTTATTTATTTATTTTTTTGGTGAATCCCTTCTAATTCCCTACACTGAAATATTAATAGTTATATATCAGGATATGAAAAAGAAAAAAGAAAATTCAAGCTCATTTTAGAAAATTCAAGCTTATTTTAATTTTTTATGAACGGACTTTCAGAAAAACGGAACACATTTATTATGAAAAACCTACATTTTATTACAACTCAACATAAAACAACTGCAACATAAATTTCAAACAAGAATCTTAAATGTATGTAATCTTAACTGTTATGAAATATACAGTAATGGATTCTTTATTAAACATATCGATAATTTTGAAAATTATTGATAATTTTGAAAGAAATTATTCTACAATGAATTTTTATTTATTCAATTCCTTTTATTAGCTCACACTTTCCCTATATATATCTTGTTCAAATTTTCAATCGTTCATAAAATAATTTTATTCATCCACTCAAGTTCAAACACATTTTTTTTAACTTGTAGTGGATGACACTTGATGTTAATACAGTTTTTTTCACATATGAATTCAGTCATTAAATTTAATTAATGAATTTTAGTTTTTTTTAGATTTAAGTTGTATGTACCTACCAATAGATGGCGCCAGATAAAAAAAAATGAATGAAAATTATTTATAAAGGACTTCCTGCAATATAGTGAGAAAAAAAAAGAAGGAATTGACTTTAATTTTTTTTTTTTTTATATTACTTATTTTTATCTGAGAAAAGAAAAAAAGGAATAAATAAAAGCAATGTCCTTCTTCTTGGCTTCTATTTGTGATTTTCTGGGAAGTTGAGCGCAGCACTTTGAGAACTACGAATGTAACCAAACATGTCCTTTGATCGAAATAAATAAAGTTCTCTTATCGGTTAATGAAATTCAGATTTTGAGATGTCACTATTTTATTTTCAGTGAATTAACCTAAATTTGATAACTACACACAAACAAACAAATACATACAAATTTATCGTAAGAAACATCATCATTTATTAAAATTTTATGACAATGTAAATTTAAAAATCATCACAATATCATAAAACTAATAATTCGTTACATCTTTACATAACAATAGAAAAGAAAAAAAAATGATAACTATTTAATTAATAAAAATATACAATTGCCATACTATTTGTGCATGACGTTTTCTGAAACTGTCTCCTAGTTTATTTTAATAGCCACATAAACTAAACCCCTCTTGCGTCTAGTGACAGAAACGCTCTCAAAATGAAAAATATTTTCTCCCCTGAATGTTGTGAAAACATTAATTTCACTTCTGCCGTCTTGTTCTGCTCGGGTAGGTTAGCATGGAACTCACAAAGTTTGTTACCGTGAAATACACACTGGAGTTTAACTTAATTGACAGTTTGAATTATCTTGTGGAACGTAACAGTATTTACTAGAAAAGCAACCTGAAAACCGCGAGGAAGTTATTTAAGTACGTTTAAACACAGAACTTATTTTCCTTTCCTTAAAATAAAGCTGTTTTAATCAATAGAATTTCAGTTGAAAGAGACAACTGAATACAGTCGTCTCTTACAGTTGACTCTTACATAGTGATCTCTTATTATTTGCTCATTATTCTGTTTCTACAAAATTCTTGCCTCCTGACAAGAATTTAAATATTTAGGTAAAAAATACGAAATGATTTCAAACAAAATGTACACTGGTCATTAAAATCAATACAAATTAAATTTCACTAAAAGTTCCATTTACGTACATCCCACTGCCTTCATTTTTCTACTTTGTCGTGACTTATCTGTGAGTAATTTTAATACCTTAAGATGGGTCGTAATCGTAGTTCATTTAAACAAAAATTCCATCTTTTTTTACTTCAATTAGTCCAGAATTTTTAGCATTAGTCCAGAAGATGATTTTTGTATTTTTCTGTTAGCAAAATTCTCGAAAGCAAGCCATATCTTCATTAGGATAAATTTCGAAGTCACGAACTCAGTGTTGATAAGTTGGAATGGACAGCTGTACCTTTACTTTATCATAATCCCATCTAACCCTCATTTCCAAATCTCCTCCCACTATTTTAAATAGTGACAATAGTAAAAATAACAGACAATTTAAATTGAAATACAAAAACTTATAAAATTATATTAATAAAATGTAAATTAATATAAATCTAAAAAAATATGGTATGATACTATATAAGCATAAGTGAAATGAAACGTATACAATACAGAAAGAAATTATGGTTATTTAACATTATGGTTTATGAACTTGATATTACAATAGCATTCACTCTATTCAGTGTTATATAAAATAAAATATTGTTTAATGAGAAGAAATGAGAACAGATAAATTCAGTTAATACCTCAGGGATAATGGTTTCTTGAAAGAATTAATTGCTCATTTGCTTCTATAAAGTTTATTAAATTGATGGTTTTTCATCTGCTCGAAAAGCGAGAAGGGAAAGCAGTTATATATAATTGTTTTCAATGGCATTGGGGAAGAATTAAAAAGAATGAATTCAGTTTTATATAATTTTTACAATGTCTCTTATTATTTTGTTTAGGTAAAAAAAAAAATGTATATTTCAAAAGAGAAAATTTTAGACGCATTTTTACATAACAGAATCAGTAACAATAGTAAAAACTTAAGAATAACTGAGCATAGAAGAATTCTGTTACTGGGCCGTATAAAACGGATGGAGGAAATCAAAATGTCAAAATAAATTTAAATAAAAATTCATAGAAAGTAAGAGAAACATTGTAAGACCTAAGAATAAATAAATGGAAGAAATGGAGATAGATTTGCAGTCAATGAAGGGAAATAATGGAAAAGAAAAGCTAAGAATATGGAAATTTGGAAAAGTCCTGTCAGGGAGGCTATAATCCACCAAGGTGTAGTTCCAGACATTGCGATATTGATGATTTACATAAATGATCGCATATATATGCTTTATAGTGATTTTTAATTTTAATTCTCGAGTATTCAATTGTTATTATATATCAGTTGCCAGATATTAGGGTACAATTTTACTGAAGGTTTGTTACATTTTGAATATAATTAGAAGATTTCTAATTTAATGTTCATGGTGAAGCCAGAAGGTGGATGTTTATAAGTAAGCAACTATATATATATAACTAACTATACAATGCTTACAATACACGAAGCTTAGCAATACACGATAGTTTACGAATTATAAGAATTTAAACATTAGTTACGATTTTAAAATAACGAATAATGCAAAAAAATACTTTTTTTCTAATTGTTTATATATGTAATTATATTGATACTTTAAACTATTTTAATGTTGCATAAAAGGCATCGATTGGAAAAAATTTACTTAAAAGAGTTAGTTAAAAGTTACTTAAAAGTTAAGCATTTTATTTCATTTTTTTAAGCGGATTTCTATTAAGTAATCAGAAAATGATCAACTGTATATAAACGTTTGAATGTGAAAACAAATTCATTGTCATGAGTATTTGTATATTTCTTTGTGTATATAAATTAATATCACTGAACAGAATTCAATCTATACAGTATTACTTAATAGGAAGTCATATAAATTATTTCGACTTGAAATAAATATTTAATTTTTTTTTTTTTTTGTTCAGAAGTTGAATAACTGAAGTTTAAAATATGTTGTTAATTTTTTACATTGATTCTTATGTTATTTAGCTTTGTATAATCTAAAATCTTTTTTTTTCTTTTCATATCATAATCTACTACAGATTGTTTGAGAAGTTTTTTTTTTTTTTCTATTAATGAAAAATTAGGATATAAAATTATGTACTTATTTTAATAAAGTATATTGTATAAATGTTCGTATGAAATTGGCAAACTGGATCTATGTTAGCATAGAAAAAGTGCCTTCAATAAGAAACATTATCACCCCGAGCAACAATACGAGATGCTATCAATTGAGCAATCTAGTGGGTCACTAAGGAACGACAGCCATTATTCTTGCAAAGCTGCTCTATACTTCTCAAGGTCTAAGAAATAGAAAGGGAGCAGCGATAAAAGAGCTCTCTTGAGTATTCTAAACATCCGTAATTAGATTTAGGCCTCTAGATCAGGATGATCACTCCTTGTTAGCTGATGCAGTTAATTATCAAAGCGAAGCGAAGAATGCAACGAAGTGCTGAAGTCAATTAAGTTTCTGAAGTTAATTATCCAAGATAAGTAAATAAATTATCCATGACTGACTTAATTTGTAGTTTTGAGATTGACACTCTCTAACGTTACAACGCAGGTTCTTTTGTAACGCAGCATTGCCATCCTGTAGGATGAAATTATCAATTGTAACGTCTTAAACACACACATAAGCTACGAATATGTTATTTCTATTGAATTGAGCACTTCCGGCTCCTTGTTAAAAGATAAGGAAGTTCAATTCTTAGAGATATGCCATCTACAACCCACTGATTCCGCCTGCTCCGTAGGAATCTTAGTGAAAGTGTCTCTCAAATGCCTATAATATATTTATAGGCACTAGAGAATTGCAATGCCACCTATTTTTACACGACATTATCAATAATTTAGTAAAAATATTTTTCTTTAATTTTTTATGCTTGTACTTTATAAAACCTTTATATTTAGCAACCAATATATTCCTTGGTTTATGAAATCATTACAAAGGAAGGTTGAGAGCTTTTTTGGAATGCTAATCCAAACACATATCAAACCATCACACGTTTGCAAAACATGACAGAAAAGAAGTCTATGCGACATTTTGGACTGTATATTGGTGTCAGAAAGGCGGATCCCCTGGATAAATTAACTGAAATTCCTGGAGAATATACATTCGGGTCGAACTTTGGAGTGTGACGATGTGTGGATATTGTGAGCTCTTTATGTATTTAGCTCAAATGTTTATCCAGTAATGCATCAAAATATGTGTGTTTGTGCTCCTACATCTTTTTCGTCTTCACTTTAGTACTTTTGGGGTTTCTGAATCGCGACGATTGCTTTCAGGTAGATTGTTCATCATAAGTTAATATACACAAACATGTTTCCTTTTCTTCTAAAAAAAAAAACAAGTAAAAATAAAAAAAAAAAAAAAAAAATTTAAGTCAATTGCTACTTTTTTTCACACTATATTAAAATAAAAGTCCTTTATAAATAATTTTCATTCCTTTTTAAGTTTATCTGGCGCCATCTATTGGTAGATACATACAACTTAAATCTATAAAAACCATCTATTGGTAGATACATACAACTTAAATCTATAAAAACCATCTATTGGTAGATATATACAACTTAAATCTAAAAAAATAATATTAATTAATTTAATTTCATTACTGAATTAATATTTGAAAAAAACTGTATTAACGTCAGTGTCATCCCCCTACTAGTTCAAAAAAATGTATTTGAACATGAGTGGATGAATAAAATGTATTTTTCTTACAATTGAAAATTTGAACAAGATATATATAAGTAGAGTGTGAGCTAATAGAAGGAATTGAATAATGCAGAAAAAATTTCCAGTATTCTTTTGACGTACTGAATGCTGTGAAAAATAACAATGCTTGCTTTTGCAATGAAATGGCGTATATTAATTAGAAAAACATATTCCGAGACTTCTGACTGTATGCCTTTGATGAGCACAATAATATATAGGTAGGAATGATCCTCCATCGGACTCAAACGAAACGTAGGAGGGTTCACGCCCTCCAATACCAGCCTTGGGACGTATTCGATCAAAAATTGTGGTGGAAGGATATGGCTATAATGTAGCAGGTTCCACGTAGTGCACCATGGATATCGCTGAATCCGCTTCTTATCTAACGTTCTAACAAAGAATGACCTCATAATTACATTACATTTCGTGCCATTCTCAATTAATTGAAATCTTTGTTAGTTATATAATCTATTGGAAAAAAGACGGAATTTTCTTTGTACGTCCTGTAGATAAAGAATACTTAACATCTTATATTCCTTTTCGTTTTATTTTATTTTAATTTATTTACTATATTTTATTTTTTTCCTATTATCTAGAAGATCTGAATAAAAACTCTTAGAACATTAAAAAAGAAAGAAAATGAAACCATCTGCTATGTTTCAATAATTTCTTTCCTTCAATTGCACCTAAAATTACGCCTTGGAGACATTTTATTTCATCGTCAACCGTTTTAAGAAACGAATCAAGCCCCAATTTCAGAATGCAAATTTTTTTTCTAGTACGAATGCTATATTTTTTTTCATTTCTAATGATTTATATCTGTAATAATGGTTCTCTGATGTAGAAACCATCACGTCGACTAACTTTTAACAATTATGCTGCCAAAAATCAATTTTTTGTCAGATAGAAAATAAAGATGGCGAGACAGTTTCTAACAGGAATGAAATTATTTCTTTCTGAAAAAGTTTGTAAGAGAAATCAGTTCAAGATTTTTTTTTTTTTTTTTTTAGTGTTTTCGTGTATACTTGCGTGGTAACTTTTAAAAACTTTTCAATTTATTAATTGAACACCTCACTTTGTTTAGGAAAAAAATTAATGCATTAGTATTTTTGAAGTTATTCCGCGACGAGGAAAAAAAAAAAAACATTAAATTCTAAATTAATTAAAAAAAGATGTAGATCAAGCCTTTTGGAGAATTAAAAAAGAAAATGATTCTCAAAGATCGATTGAGATTTTTTTAAAAACTAAATGGTGTAAATGAAGAAGCATGGCCTTGGTTTCTTTTGCCCTGGTTAGGCTCAAATAATTTGATTTGTATAATAACAATATTTGATTATATTTGAAAAAATATTTGATTATATTTGAAAAAAAATATTTAATTATATTTGAAAAATGTTTGATTATATTTGAAAATGTTTGATTATATTTGAATAATATTTGATTATGTTTGAAAAATATTTGAAAATTTTGATTTGTTTATATTTAAATATTCTCGTAGTTATTTATTATTCACGTAGTTAATATATTAATCACAGAAAGCCTAATAAAAAAATAAGTGATCTTTCAATATATTTCTTAATTAAAATTATATAGTTACATGCGTTTCCATGGGTTAATTTTTCTTCCTTATTATATTATTTTCCTTCCTATATTACGTAAATATATGACAATTTTTAAGGAAAAAATGAAATATTCTTCTTTTTAAGTATTTTGTTATATCTTATTAAAGGTATTATCAAATATACAAGTTTTCGTTAATCAGTTTTGAACAGACGAGGTTTGGCAGTAAAAAGAAAAAAAAAATAATCGGTTTCATACGCTGCTTTTATTTAGCATTACTCAAAAGATTAATATTATGGCAATATATATACTAATCAATATAATCAATTTTAGAAGAAATAAAATGAAAATCTTTGCTTTACTTGTTTGCTGAAGGGAACCCTATAAAATTTGTCGTCTAACTTTTTACTAACAAACACTTCGATTTTGTGGCATTTTAATATCTGCAATGATGACATCTGAACAGTTTTTCTACTTGAAAACCTCTGTTTTACATTTGGCTCTTACCTTTTATTCAAAAAATTTTAGGTTTTTTTAAACGCAGATAAAATGAAGAAAATACAAAAAAAAAATATAATTTGTTTAAAAAAAAAATTGTCAGCTGAAAAACAATTCTTCAATGATTTAGAGCAGGAGTCTCCAAACAGCAGGGGCCAAATCCGGCCCGCCAGTGTCATCAATCCTGCCCGTGACAGCGAATAGCTTATTGTTGCTGTAACAAGTTGGAAAAAAACCCCATAACTATACTAACTCGGTTTTATTTACTTTTGCTAGGTAAAGCTTAATGACAAGCATAATACACAGAAAATTTAACTTAAGCATAACAACTAACACATAATTGAAATGAATCCCACTAACCTTAACTAACATTAACTAACATCCCACTAACACTACTGAACATCCGGCGGTTACCCTCAGTAGTTATGTTGGGGTAAAGAGTATCGATTTTTTGGAATGCATACGTCCTGAATCAAACATATTTTTATCCTGAAAATCCCTCAGGAACGGAAAAGCTAAATTAAAGCGAATGAAACCGCGGGGTATCCACTTGTAAAAAATTCTACTAATGAGATTTATGTAAGTGTGATTTTTCGCTGACCATAGTTTGTAGTTGTGGATAAATTTTACATGTACCAATTATTAAAATAGGTTGTAGTAATTGAACCAACGAATTTAGCAAGCGTATGCTCGCTCAGAGCACGTACTCGGCGACTAGTCTAGAAATTATAGATAATGGCAGAAAAATTAAACGGTTTTTGGCCCTTGGGGCCATATTGTTACTTACTAGAGTAAACAATATGGCCCGAAGGCTGAAAGTTTGGAGACCCCTGATTTAGAGGAAACGTCTCTAATCGGAAAAAATGTGTACATAACAAAAATTATATGTCATGAAATAAATAGCTGAAAGGAGGAGGAAATAAGCTGTTCGGAATGAAAAAGTTTTCTTTTAAGTTACAACTTATTTTTTATAAAAATGTTAATTTAATTCCAAAGACAGTTTTCCAAAATAAGGATTTTTTTAGACACGATATTTTTCCTGCTTTACAGAAAAATAAAAGAATTATTTGGTTTCGCGAAACTTTGTCTTACAAAAGCATTTCAGAACTAAAAATATATATATATATTTTTTATAATATAGTAAATTTACATAAAAATATATATTTTATAATATTTTTTTTTTTTTTTTTAATTTTATTTTAACAATAATTAATAATAACCTAACTACATACAATTATCAATAACAATTTTCTAAAATAATTAAAGTCACTCTCAGTTTTATTTAAAGCAACTAAAATATTTTGCATATTTTTTTTTTATGTGTGCATTTAATTAATATACTAAAGAGATCGAACAACTTAAATAATGTTTCCATAATAAATAATTGATTCCAAAATTGCGATTTAATTTATAAAAATAGGTATGTCTTAATACTATAAATGATTCAAGTCAAAATCCAAAATCCTCATATTTATATACAATTGCCTACTGCACTACTTGCGAACACCGAAGTCTCGTAGGTTGCAAAGTAAATTTTTTTAACATTGAAAATTACATAGACGATAACATTTCTGGTAATGAACCATAGAAGTTGCCTTTTCTAATTTCTCAGAAACTTTATTTGCCATATTATCGTTGCTTTGACAAATTTTATGGGAATGGAGAAGAAAAAAAAATCGACTTGAAATGTTAGTCGTTTGTAATGAAAGTTGTCATTGAACGGAAAAATTGAGAAGAAAACATGCAATATATATAAAAAAAAAAAAAAATTAAAGTCAATTCCTTCTTTTTTTCTCTCACTATACTACAGAAAGTCCTTTGTATATAATTTTCATTCATTTTTTTAAGTTCATCTGGCGCCATCTATTTGGTAGATATATGCAATTTAAATCTAAAAAAAAAAACTAAAATTAATGAATTAAATTTAATTACTGAATTAATATTTGAAAAAACCGTATTAACATCAAGTGTCATCCATTACAAGTTTAAAAAAATGTATTTGAACATAAGTGGATGAATAAAAAGTGTTTTATGAACGATTGAATATTTGAACAAGGTATATATAGGGAGAGTGTGAGCTAATAGAAGGAATTGAAAAAAGACTAGTTATATTTATTTTAATAACTGCATATTTATTTTTCTGAAATACTACACGGCGCACCTGAAAATCTCCTAGAGAAGTGATTCAGTGATTCTCAAATCCCTTTGAGAATCACTGTCATAATATAAATTCTCCAGCCACGTTGCTAAGATTTAAACCGAGAAAATCGATGAGCAGGCCTGTTTACGAAAACAATAAACTTGGCGCCGATTCACGTCTCCTTTTCGATGGATAACTTAATTAGGTGTGAAAGTACTTCGAAGCTCAGTCTATTACATACTTTATCGCTTCTTTTGGGAGAGATTTTTCCGAATACCGGTTTTCGGAACAGCAGTGGTGTAGTTTTCATCATGAGCTCCATTTTATTTCTTCTTTTGTTGTTTAGTAAACACGCTTTACTTTTTTTTTTTTTTTTTAAGAAAATAATAAAGAAAATGGAAATGCTTGCAAAACATAATTAGTTCCTTGGAATTTATATGTGTTATTCGAAACAAAGCCTAGTACAAAAAATACGACAACGCTCTAGAAGTTGTAAATAGAAAATATTAATCATGGTACCGGATATATTTTTAAAACGATCTATAGAATTTACTATCTATTACTTAAAACATATGACAGTTTTTATTGGTTAACACCGATTGCTTCATTAATATAAATTGTTACACAAAAGAAATAATTCTACACTTATGTAAGTTACTTAATATCATTCTATGCATTAATTAACGTTTTTAATTCATTTTACATAATTTATTGCTCACTAATCTTATTAATTACTATTCACCCTACATTTTGTTAGACAAGAGAATGTTATTTGTCAAGAAAACGCATAAACTATGAAAGTGAAGTAATTTCACTTAACATCATTTTACACACAGCCTTGTGCCACTGCACAATTTTTGAATGTCGAGCTTCCGTAATAAAATTATTGGCTATTCAACCTTAAATAAAAGTCGATTTGCTGTTGTGTTGGATGATTTGACTCATTTCTATAATTTTACCTTTCGAAAATTTTTTAAATGATTCGCATAGAAAGATCTACATCATAAAAAAAATTCTGTTTGTGGCGAAATCTATTTTGGATAGCTAAACTAATAAGATAAAAATAATTTGTCATCAAGTACAACTTTTTTTTTTTTTTCATTCTATAATTTTTTTTAAATTTAACATTATACCGAAAACCTCCTTAATTAAATGCGTTAAATTAAATATAAATTTTATTATTTTTTTGTCATTTGTTAAGTATACACCAACAAACTTATTTTCAATTTCTTTGCTTAAATTTTTGTAATTTAATTTCTAAAAATTTCCAGATTTTTCTCTAAACTAAATACATGCTTGATCTCTTGGCTTTTCATTATATTTTTATAAAATGTTAGATTTTAAAATAACTCCTTATTGCTCTGATAAAAATTTAAAATTTTGCTCTAACCTGGGATTCATCTTCAATTGTGAGTAGAAGACAGGAAGCAGTCTTTTCTTTTGAGACACATTGCAAAAACTGGACTTTTTATATACCTGCAAATAGTAAAAATTAAAAATATATATATTTAATAAATAATATTTATTTAAAACTGTTATTTTTCCATTATTTAATTATGTACGATTGTTTATTCGCACTATGCTTTGCATATTATCCATTATATAAAGTTACAGGGCTTAAAATATGTTTTGTAATCTATAAATGCATTTTAATGTTAACGAAGTTTTATGAGTCGTACATTTTTACATAAAGTACAAATAGTAAAAATATTTTGTATGCATTGTATATTGTTACTTAGCATAAAAATAATATTAATCGTTATATATTATCTTTATGCTATTTGCAAATTTATTGATTCTAAAACCCGGATACAAGTTTAATTTTAAAAATAAACAGCATTGCAATTCCAACTGGACATAGAAATATCTTAAAAATTTTTTTCTTTAATGATTTATAAAATATTTTTAAAATTGAATTAATAAAATTTTGCAAATTATTAATATAGAATCTTGATGAATTTTTTTTAATTGAAATATTTATTTAGAACTTTTGGTGATATTATGCTACATTATTTAAATTAAAAATCTTTCTTTTTAAAAAATAACCATTACCTTTTATTGTTCATAAGCAAACTTTATAATTTTACTTGTTGATTTATTTTACTTTTTAATGTTTCAATTAGTCTTTTATTGCAAAAAGATTAAATTGAATTGTTACATAATTTCCTAAATGAAAGCAAGGTACTAGTTGAAAAAAAATATTTTGAGAATTAACGCCATATGTATTTAAAGCATTCAATTTTTTGAGACAGATATATATTGAATTAAAAATAAACATGCATTTTATTCATCGAAATGCTGATAAAATTTTAAAAGTTCGTATTGCAATATTTTATAAAATCAATAAAAATTAAATTCTCAATCTTAATTATATTTTTTTAAAAAAATTTCTTATTTTTCACATTCGATTGAAATCAAATACATATAACAAATTTATAAACCATGGATATAAATAATAAAACAAGTTAAATGTCTATTTGTATTTAATTGATTTAACATCTATTATTAATAAAGTTTAAGACTTTTGTTTTCCTATTCTAAAGTTCTGCTTAATCGAAAATCACAAGAAAACTATAAAAACGGTCTTTGGTTAATTTATCACATTTTACATTCTTATACCGATAATTGAATGTTAAGTCACTAATATATGTTATAACATTGACAATTAAAATTTCTTACGACTGAAAGCGATGACAGCGCCAAATTACTGAATTGATCGAATCACACCTTATATCACATAGTCAGACAATTTATAAATTTTTCACGCGAAATTTAAGCATACGAGTTCCCATAGGCTCACACACATATGTGCAAGCGAAATATATATAAAAAACAAGCAAACACAAAATAATCTAAAAACGAATGAACAATTAACTAGAAATTAGAAAATCAATGTCCGTCTCAATAATTACAAATATCCTGACGCAATAACTGACTAATAATGACAATTTTTTCAAGGTATCATGAACCTCATTTGAATTTTTTTTTTCTAAATATTTTTATTTACCATGTTCAGGGAACTGAATTCCTTTAAATTAATTTGTTTCTAAATATTTTATTTTTTCATTTTACCATTTCTTAAGGAACTATTTTATTTTGCGTTTGAATTCATTTAAATTAATTTCATTTATGTTAGATTAAATCGTGGTATCTGGTCTGAAACCACAAAATTCCTATATTTTTATAGTTATACTAGTATGTCTTAGAAAGTTATAATTTGATCGAAAATAATTGAATTGCTAAGAACATAACAATTTAGGAAATTCTGCCAAACTGTTAAAGTGGTTTTGCAAACTTGCTTGTACTGCTTTTGTTTTATATCATTCAACTTTTATAGATTTGTTCATTGGTTTTGCTTTCTTTCATTTCTCAAAGCGATTTGAAACTGGAAGCTATTTGAATTTAATTGAAATATTTTCGAATGTGGAGATAAGTAATTCCTGAACAAAAAATAGTACGTTATTTAAAATTGCTTTCCTCGACATTGTACCCGGGGAGAAATTTCAGCAATTTTAAGAATTGCAAATACTCAAAAAGAAATATACATAAATTAATTGAAATATGTATGTATATACATATTATTGAATTTGAAAATGCAAGACAGAAATCTTATTACCTACCTTATTTAATCTAGATGTTCGAAATAATAATGATGCTGAAAAACTTTAAAAAATTAGGCGCTCGGCTATTAAAAGGAAAAGTAACTAACATAAGAATAAAATGAAACGTTTTTATAATCTAAATGTGTTTAAACTGCTTTTCAACTAATATCAATCATGTCGCTTATTTTGTGACTTTTATATTTCTAATAGTTTCTATATCTTACCAACTATCAGGGACTAAAGCGATTTAAAAATAAAAAGTAATATATTGTAGTTTTTAACTGATAATTTTTCATATTTTATGTTATAAAAAGTTTTACTAAAAAAATTATTATATGACATGATATTATATTAGCACTAAAAACAGTGAAATTAAAATATATTTTTAAAATATCAATCTTTATTTAGATGTACTTCCTTATAAAATATAAAAATTATTTAAAATTTGAATTTGATTAATAATTTTTTAATATTATTTTAAATATAATTAAAACTTTTCTTCATCGTTTGATCCTAAATGCCGTTACATTTGAATGTTAAACACGACCAGTGACTTAAAAGCTAAAACCCAATCAATTTAAACTTTTTTTTTTTTTTATGGAAAGAATCAAATAAAATATCAAATATATTTAAAATAAAAAATAACTACTCTAAAGAAATCAAATGACATAATTATGTTTTATTTCCTTTTTTAAAGACAAGCATTTTTTAATTTATAAAACAATTTCCGAGTGACGAGTTTGAATTGTTCACTTTTTTTTTATATTACCCTTACTCGATATAAAGAAATTTCTGGCCAAATGAAGAATAAATTTTACTTTATCCTTAAAGATGAAGGATTAATGGATAATTAGAAATATTTCTTACAAACTGACAACTTCATCTTTCGGGAGATGTGATTTCAAGATTTTGGGATGTTTATATCTGGGAATTAAGTTTTCTGTAACCATCTTTAATACTTAAGGCACGATCTGAAATCGTCTCTTTTCTGGTTTTTCATTTCAAAAATAAAGAAGTGTATTAAACTGGAACTCAATGTAAATACTTATATGCCAAAAAAGATAAAAAATGTTTATTATAGTGAGATGTAAGACTGACTGTTCTTGTGTAGTTTTAATAGAGACCTTCAGAAAGACAATAATTTATTGAACCTAACAAAGAATCTAATTTGGCAAAATTCAATGTTTAATTTTTAGAAAAATATTCTAAAGCTTCTTCTTCGAAAATCATCCAATTTTTCTTTAAAAATTGATTTTTTTTTTAGAGAAACAATGTTAATATTTTAAATTTAAAAAATTGTTTGAATTTTTTATAATATCAGCCAAAAAAAACCTTTCAGAAAATCGCTGTTTAGTTTTCAAAAATATTTGCATATTGCTCCTGTTTTTGAAGATCATTCATTTTTCTTTAAAAATAGCTTCTTTACTTATAGAGAAACAATACCGTTTATATTTATATATATATATATTACAGTAGAACCTCTGTAAGTCGGACTTCATGGGAGACGCCAAATAATTCGAAGTTTTCGACATATGGAGGATTTCGGCTTTCTCAGATTTTGTAAGGAAATATTCGACTTGTAAAAGTTTAGATTCTTTATTTTGAGTGAGAGAGGTAAAATAAATAAAAATTCAGTTTACAGAGGTAATAAACATGTTTATTTGCAACTTAAAAGTTATGCTATGTACTATAATAAAAAATCAAAATAATTCGAAAAAACCTTAAAATTAAAGATATTATGTATTAAAAAGTCTATTTTTATTATTTTTTTATTTATTTATTTATTTTTTTTTTTTTGCTTTAAACAATTCGATCGTTCTTATCTATAGCATTATATAAGATAAAAAGAGCTGAAAATTCTTTTTCTTCTTTCTTCCTTAAATTTCATAGAATTGCTTATTCTATTTACTATTATATACTCATACATTGTTTTCTCAGAAACAATGACGTGCATTGTCAGCAAATCCTTAAAGTGGGTAACTTATTTTTCCTCAAGCTAAAAGGTAATTAGCTTCAAATGATCGAGTTGTAAAAGGTTGTAAAAATATCGTAAAATCACACATTGCTAGTATTCGAGATACAGAGATCCAATATTTTTTTTTCGAGTTACGGAGGGAAAATATATACCAAAATGGCTTGTGGGGATTGACTAATTATTTCGACTTAAAGAGGTTACGTATATATTAAAATTAATATAAAGAAAAATTATAAAATTATATATATATATAATTTTTCGAGTGATTATATATCATATTAATCTTTCTTCAAATGAATTCTGAAAGATTCCATAAATATCAGGACCAGTTTTATGATACGTATTTCGACCAAATGCTAAGACAAATGCGAATAGGCTGCAATTTTAGAACCACCTGTAACGTCATGTGTCTGCTTTTAATTTCTTTTCGAAAATCGAAGATGAAAATGAGTCGATTTATTTCTTTTAAAATGTCTGACAACTTTGCGTCGGATAAGAAAAGTTCTACTCCGAATGATGTATATAGATTGTGATATATATATGATCCCAGAGGAATTTAATGCTTTGCTCGTATTTCTTCTGTGCTGGTGAACCATTGTTCAATAGATGAAAAGTTTCTTCATCAACATCAGTTAAAAAATATATTACAACTGTAAACAACTATTTCTTCATTCAGCTTGAAAATATGGGGAATGTTCAATAACCTCCCTTCCTATATTTCAAATTACAGACACCAAAGAACTATGCTGAACCAACGAGGTGATGTAAAAAGATGGTTGACGAAAATGCAAAGCAAGATGGTTGATGCTTAGAAACGGATGACAATGAAAAAATGAAATACAATAATTTATTAAAGCTCACGTAAAAATATTTGTATTAGTAGCTTATTTTCCTTTCTGTAACTAATGGACCGAGATAAGGTACTGTTATTTTTTTATGTATGAAGTAAAAATAGTACAAAATAAAAATAAAAATTGTATGATTTACGACATATTAAAATGTCCTGTTTATTTCTACTTGTTTGTACATTAAATGGAAATAAGTTCTATTTTATATACTACAGAATTTTTCTTTTGTTTACCCATGAAATCAATAACTTTACAAATTAAACTTGTTAATTTACCGTTTTTCAGTTCAATAAACACATGTGCAGTGAGGTGTAATATTTGATTATTCAATGTTAGCACCATGAAACTTTCGACTATCAAAATAAAAATAAGACTAAACTAGAATTTTAAAAGTTATGATATAAACACGATAGCACAAAAAAAAAAAAAATTAAATAGACATATTTAACAGACACCTGTAATTAATTACAAAAATGCACAAAAAGTCTTTTTTTATAAAGTAAAAGCACTTTATATTCTTCCTCAAGTGCAGAGTTGCCGGGAGTGATAGATTAATTTTAATTGTTTCTTACTATAAACATCTTTAGAAAAAAATTTATTGCTAAAAATAATGTAACGAAGATGACACATATTTTATTGGTATATTTAGAGCGTCTTTTAATTAATCAATTGTTGAAATTTAAATATTGCAAATAATATTTCAATCCAAATTAAAAATGTATAAATAAATCTATAGAAAATGTTTAGAATTTTACAAATGTTATTAAAATACAAATCAACATTTGTATTGGATGTGTAAGAAATGAAATTCCTTGCGATTAACCGAATTATTATTAATAATTTTAATTTAATAAAATTCAAGCAAGTACATTTAAGCTTATTTTAATTTTTAGGCATAACTCGTATTACGTTCATTACAAATATATAAAATAGATAATTAAAAATATAGGATTAATTTAAAATTTTAATTTCTAATTTTTTATTTCTAATGGGTCTCTGAAGCTTAATATTGTGAAATATGTGTAAACCTCATTTTAAAACTAAAACAAAAAATTCTTATTGCACATTAAACTTTTTATATAAATATTTAATATTACTTTATTTTATATTGGTTTTTATGCTATTTTTTTTTCATAGAAAGTTTTTTTATTACAAAAATGTTTTTTTTCCTTTGAAGAAGAATCATCTCCAAAAGTTACAAATATCTTGGAAATTATTTTGCTTTTCTATGTGTGAATGTGTGTCTTCACATAGAATTTGATTTATTGGTTACATTTCGGGTACAAATAATTATTTTAATAATATTTTTAAAGAATTACCAATTTGATTCATTTCAAGAAGAATGGAGATAAAATATTTTTGTGTATGCTATTTTCAGCATGGTTCCTGTCCTTCGAAAATAATCTCCTGGAAGAACTTTTGCAATACATTTTCCAATTTTTGGTATTTGTTGATTAAATTTTACAGATGCATTGATTGATAAAATATTATATTAACAAATTATTATCATAATTAATCAAACTAATATCACAAAAAATTATCAGGCTCTGAAATTAAATTAGTTTTAACTGAAATAGTAGAACTAATATATAAACCATAAATATTAAATTTTGAAATCTAAACCACCTAAAATCAGTATGTGTATGCAGTTACTTCAATTAATTCCTATTCTATATAAATTTTGAAAGCCAATTAGTCAAATCGCGCTTGCGCAATTAGGCACATCAGGCACATGTTGCAATTAAAATCATCAGTTTAGACAATAAGTTAAATTGACTTCCATAATGCAAATTCTCACCAAAAGAGAAGTGAGTTAATTTGTTTTTTAACACGTTTCTTCAATATAAATTAATCGAAAATTTCATGCCATATATGCATATGCAATAACAAATCATGGAAAATGAGAAAGCCGCATGTAGTGTTGAGATGACTCAATTTTTTTATTCGAACAATTCGTTCTATAGCCTTCGACACTGCTCCGTGTGATTTCCATGTATTTCTATCAAAGTTATATGAGAAATGTTAAAAACATAAGTGTTAGCTTGGCTTAACAATCTAACTGATAAATTATATGCGAAAAAAAAAAAAGGTTGTTACTATTATTTGTACATTTTTATAGCCAACTGGGATTTTGTTTGAAAAACATCCTGCCAGACGTATTTTAGAAAATAATAAAAAATATTTTTGAATATTTCAGTGCATTTTTTTTACTTGATAAAATTCAGTCTCATTCCATGTTTTCTTCTATTGATTGAAATTTGAAATTTTTTAAAATCTGAAATCAACAGCATTCATTTCAAATATTTATGTACCATTTTAATTTAAATCTACTTTCATTTTGATATATATACAGATAAAAATCTGTATTCATTCTAATATTTTATATGCATACCATTTAAGGAATTCCATAGAAATTTGTTTTGTATACATATGCATTCAGCTAGAAATGAAATTAAACATTTTAAGTTCAAACCATTAGATTAAAATTTCGTGTTCAAATTAAAGTTATTTACATATGGTTTGAAAATTTCCATTAAATATTTCTACTGTAAAATCGACATTACTTCGTTTGAAACCTTTCCCTGTGAGACATCAATGCATTTTTCAACATCTGAAATGTATGAATATAAATCAAATGTGGTATATGCCATTTTGAGGATTGATGATAAGAAATCGTGTTTAATTTCGAAACTTCTTCCAAAATCGATGTAAATTGTAGAAAATTGGATTATAAATCAAAATTTGTAATAAGGTATTCGCTTATGCTATGACCAAACCAAAAAAACTTTCTTAAATGACAATTAAAGGATGATAGGAATTGGAAAAATTCTTATGTCACTTATAATAAATAAGCATTAGAAGTAGTTTTAAAAAAAAAAAAATTACTAAACATAATAAAAAAATTCTTAAAAGTTTTGCAAGATGGAACATTTCTGTTTCAAACTTCTTTTAAAAGTTAATGATTGATTAAAAATATATATAGCGTTTATATTTTTTAATAGATCTACAGATCAAACTCTCTACAATTTATTTAATAAGAAAGACGATGTCAACAAAAAAACTCTAAATCTTAAATTTTAGCAACTTGAATATTTGAAAAATAAAATATTACTTTCTCCCTTAATTTCGAACACAAAAAAAAGAAAAGATAAGAAAAGTTTCAATTTGTCACGTAAATTCAGCTGAGTGTTGTATTTGTTCAGATAAACGAATGAAATACTACTCAAAATTTCAAATGAGCAAAACTTTTTTTTTTTGCTGTAATGCATTTATTTTCATCTTAAATCAGAATTTGAGTTTCTAGTATTTTGTTTATTTTTTTTAAAACGAGTATCAGCAAAAAGTAATAATTCCTAAATAAATATTCCATCCAAGTCATTTAAAATGAGTGGAAAATATAAAGATTTTTTTAATACAAATATTTTACTAATTAAAAAAACAATTTTTCAAATAAAAAATGAATTTTCTTTTTTATTCTTAAAGTTATCGTTTCCTTTCCTTAGAAATAGCTTACTGAATAAGTGACATTATATGTTTGTTTGTTTTTTTACATTCTTCATAACTTTAAAAATTTCAAAACTTACCAAATAAAATTTATAATAAATTCTGAAGTGTGTTTTGAAAACGAATAATAAATTCTGAAGTGTGTTTCGAAAATTACTCGTGTGAATATTTTTTTTACTTTAGAATAATTAGATTTATAATTCAAGGCGAATTTTTATTATTTTAGACTGATTATTATAATAATAATCAAATGCACATACTTATTTTCATTTACATTTGTCTTTGCCTCAATGAATAAAATTTATTTTTAAATGAAATTGATTAAAAAGTTTCAAAGGCAAAGACGATTTTAGATTCAAAGCTTTTGATTATTATTTTAATTATTCTAGAGTAATTGAAAAATTACATAACAAAATTTAATTATACGATTTTACACCGAAATGAAATTCTTAAAAACTTACCTGTATAACTATCAGGCAAACTGAGAATTGAAATACTTCTTGTTAATATTTTGATTCCATCATTAATGAAACAGAGTATTTTAAAAATATGCGGAGATTACTTTAAAAGCTTTCCTTCTGACAAAGATAAAAAAATCAGAGTAATGAATTATCCCACACAAAACACCCATTGTTTTTAAAATCTTATTAAGTTCGCCCCTTAAAATTTATCTTAAAAGAAATACCAAAAATCTTTTAAAAAGGTTAACAAATGCTACTTGCGCAGAAGAAATAGAAATCACTCTGTAAGGAAAGATTACATTCCAGACCATAATTATATAACCATAACCTTCCCTAACATCTGTTGTATAAAATTTTACATTCCTCAGATAAATAAATACAGTAAATTATATATAAATTAGCATTATTTATGATTACTAACAGAAATAGCAGATTGTTTCCTGTTACAATATGATTAAAAATATGATTAAATATGAACAACTAAAATATTCGCATTGGTACGGCTTTACTAATTAATTTTTTTTTTATTTATTTTCTTTTTTGGCAACTGCTTTTAACAAAGTTGATTTAGTCAACTTCTCTTGTAATTTATAAATTTAAATATATTATTCTGAGAAGGAATCTCTTGCCACTAGTCAAACCGGTAAAGGCAGGAAAAAAAGTAAGAACCACTGCACTAAGGGAATGTAGATAAAAAGCAATCCTACTGTTATTTTTGGACATTAAAATAAACTTAAATACAATGAAATGACAATTAAATACAGGTGAATGACAATAAATTCAGGTGATCCTTTAAAGTGAATAATTTTTGAGTTCAGCATTAGAGAATTAGCAATTGACAAATTAAATATTAACAAATTCCCTTATTGAAAGGTATAAATTTAAGCAGATGATTAATTAGCATAAAAGACATATAAAAATACAAGATCCAATTAAGTATTTTAATTATTCCAGAATCAATAAATCATATACAAAAGATTATGAGGCATGTGATTATAAGCCATTAATTTTTTTTTTATGAGCAAAGCTCAGAAGAATCATAAAATCTCTTTATCAGAGTTCTAATATCTAAAAGTTTTAACCTTCTACAAAGTTTTGATTCTTTTAAGCATCAAATAAATATCATTTTCTTTATGAGGTCTTATAGATATTAACTGTTTAAAGTCAGTTTGAATGTTTGCACATTTTAATATATTTATGACGATTCATAAAAAATATCTCCAGAAAAGCTATGAGTAATATTTTAGGAAAGTAGATTAGATAGTTTTTTTATTTTGTATAAATTATCACTGCTGAGCTCAAAATATTAATTTTTTTTGTGAAAGAAATTTTTAAAGTATTTCCATTAATGTCAAAAAGTAATTTTTGTTAAAGATTATGAATTCTGAAACTTTATTGTTTGAATACACAGAAAAAACACCTTCACAGAACTAATTAATGCCATAAAATTAGATTTCGTAATTGAATCATCATTAATAGAGTGTCACAGGCTTCATGCAATGAGGGATTTCATTTTTAATAAATGTTTAAGAATTGTGTCAGTCGAAAACTATTTAGATTGCTAAAAAAAAGCAATCATAATTCAGCAAAGAGGGTGAAGTAAGGCATTTTGACGGTATAAAAATAAATTTTAATGAGTTTTGTATGAATTTTGGAACATTCTATATTACTCAGAATATAAACATCAGTTTTTCAATGATTAACATCACTTAAAACGGTAATAAATGGAATGTGCATTACCATTTCATTCGGAAATATTTTTTGCTTTTCCTTTTTTTGGAAGCAGGTGTGCCTCAACGTATCTTGGATTAAAATTTACACAAATGTGGATACAGTTACAATTACCAAAATTCCTAGAGATTATTCCATGTATATGAAGCAGTGTCCAGACAAGAAAACGAGTCAAGCGAATAGTTTTCACTCCGGGGTCTCCGCCTGACCTTGAGAAGATACGTTATCACTGGCTGTGAGTGACAGCTGGTCGAAAATGGGGTAGGCAAAAAGCCCTTTGATGTTCGGAAAATCCAGCTCTGTTCTACATAACCAACCAAAAGACCAGTTTATAAATGTTGTGAAAGACCAGTTTATAAATGGTTAGCGACGCTGACTCAATATTTTACTTTTGTTCTAAGTTCGTACTTTCGTGTGGATGCACTTAAGCGTACGTGCTGAAACCCCAAACTTTTAACAGTTAAGAAATAATAAACAAATCAGCAGATGGTGAATGCTAAAGGAAATATCCTGTCATAGACAATGGAAAAAAATCGGTTTGTAATATTATGAGGCCAAACATTTTTACACATATATATATATATATCATAATCAATAAAAATGATTTTATCAATATAAAAATTTAAAATTTTTAATTTTTATTAATATGATGAAGATGAATCAATACTTAAAAAAAATACATTTCGAATACTTTAAAGATAGTTTTGTTCTCTTTACCATTTTCAATAAAATACTTATTAAATTTCAAAATTAACGATTATTGTATTTCTCAACTTCGTATAATAATTTGAATATTAAAATAATGAAACAGTTGTTCAATTTAAAGTAATTAGAAAAAAAAATCAGAATATATTACGAAAAATAAAGCAATATTATACAGAAATGATGTATTTTTTAAAAGACATTCATTCTTTGAATTTTTCAAAACTTCATGAATAGAACCCTCAGTAAGTAGACTTAAAAAATATGAATTTTTAAATGCACTCGTTTGGAAAAAAGAAAATTAATAATTTTATATAACTTTTTATCCTTAATCCTAATTTAATTCAAGTGACAAAAAAAATAATAATTTAAGAAAACATTAAAACCAAGCTACGCAGGAAATTCGTATACCAAACAATGGGAAAGCAATGTTTATATAAAATACAATGAAGAACAGAGTTATTTATATTAGTTACTAATATCATTCAATTATTTATAACAATTTGTTAAAAATTAATTACTAATTAAACGATAATAGGCACAATTTTTTCAACAATGATACTGCGTACATGTTGTGCAGTGTGTACTTATGTACATTTTGTGCTGTAATTCTGCTGTACATATTTATTTCTATTTTGTGCTATACATATTTATTTCTATACATGAAAAAAATTTTGTTTATATCATTCAAATCATCTTACAAAAAAATGCATGTGCTTTGTTGTTCTTATATTAGTCTATTTATTATGAATAATAACACTATGTATTTATTTTAAACAATAATGTTACTGGAAATTATAACTTTCAATAAATTTAGTAATTAATTTGAAACAAAATAATTCACATGAGAAAGTTAGATTCAATAAAAAATATTTTTCGGATATTTCCATAAATAATAAAAATAAATCAAAACAAGATGATTCCCAATTGCAAGAAATAAAAAAAAAAATGAATTTTTAATTTAAATTTTTACAACAAGCATAGAAAGTATTTATTAAACAATTTTTGAGTCAAATATTGTAAAACTTGTAGAACAGTATTAAATCAGCAACAAATGTAGATCAACAAATGTAAAAAAAACAGAAATAATATACAAGAAAGCAAAATTGCAAGAAATATTTATGACTTCTCTAGATGTAGTATTTTTAATAGTAAAAAAATTACCATAACTCAATGGAAAAAAGAAACACGTTTTAATAAGAATTGTTTTTAATGCTTATCAGATCTTTTTGTGCAGAAAAAATATATATATTTATTAAATGAACAGTTTTTGCTTTTATTGATTTCATATGTTTTTAGTGGAAATATGTTTTCTAAGGATTTAATTTACTTTTATTTGAAATTCATCACATCTCATTAATACAACGTGATAAAACATTAATTAATTTTCTAATAAATGCCTCCCATTCATCTTTTCACCTTTTTTTCTTATTTGACTTGATTTTTATTTTTGAACTGGTTACGGCCCAAATTTTAAATTTTATCCTGTCAACAAAAACATAATAATCTTTAATGATATCTGTCAACGACATTAGTGAGGATTCTTTCCTCTTTTGTTCCAAATAAGAAATGCTTAAAAATTTTTAAAAAATAACTTCTAAATTATTAAATATTCTACTAATGTTTTTACTCTTATTTTTATTTTAAGGAAAGAAACCACAGGAAATTTTTTTTTTTTTTGGATAAAAACTATATATTTTCTTTCATTAAAAATGTGTTGACTTTAAAAAAAAATATTTAAATTATATTCATTTAAAGAGGTTTTACTGTTACTTATATTAGGAAGTAATTTACAAAATTAAATATATTTTACAAAACAAATGATCATATCGCTTACATTTTTTAAGATGCCCACTATTAATTGAAATTCTTAGAATTAAAAATTAATTTTACTAGAAAATATTCATTAAAAAACACATTAAATTAATAAAATAAATAACATTTCACAAGTTTTAAGTTTATTGGGAATAATAATTAAAAATAAACTAGATATTGAATCTGCAACTATAATAAACAAATTCCTCTTGATCTAATGATTTTCTGCTAATTTAAGTAATATCTTATTTATTGATAATTTAAGAGATATTAAATAATTTTAGTTATATGTTGAAAGGTATAAAGGTATATTTATCGAAAATTATATTATGTTCGCCAGCTAATATAGTTACAGTGTTTTAAAAGTTAAGTATTTTGTACAATCATTCATTTCATATAAACGATACTATATATCTTAAGCAGAACGTTTCATAACTTTCCTATTTTAAACATTAAGCAACAAATAAAAATGTAGTTGCGAAAAGTGTTCTATATTTTACTTTAAATTAGTTTAATAGTTCATATTTTATAATGACAATGTAATAACTTATTGTTCAATAAAATTTAATGATTTTCGTACAAAAGAAAATCAATGTTTATTTTTAGCATAGGAAATTAGCTGTTAAGTATTTTTTTGCAGCTTTCGTGTACTGTTTTTTTTTATATATATTTTGGATGAATATTTTTGATTCAAAGTCAATTAAGATAATTTCTTTATATTAATTTAAAATTGTGGAAATACCTAAAATTATAATAAATTTTTCGAAGTCAAGGTCATAAGTTAAATAAAGATTTACTATATTTAGAATTATATTAAATACTAATAGTTCTTAAAATATACTATTACTTTTCTATCATTAATTGTTTTTTTTATTATTTCGTTTATTTAAATTTTTTATTATTTTCGTGTAAGATATAATAATATTT
The DNA here is from genome assembly GCA_021605095.1 of Caerostris extrusa. NCBI lineage: Eukaryota > Metazoa > Arthropoda > Arachnida > Araneae > Araneidae > Caerostris > Caerostris extrusa. The sequence continues at coordinate 39,043 of BPLR01007543.1, forward strand.
GAAATAGCGGGAATTATTTTTTATTTGAAAAAAACATTTTTTAATATATTTAAACATAATAAAAGAAATTCCCCAATTTTTTGGATAAAAATATTAATTTCAATTATAAATCCCTAAATAAACCATTGAAATATATCGATCGATATATTTTTGTACGTCTTAAGATAGAGTATAAAAAATATTTTTCGAACTAAATTAAATTTCAAATAATATTTTTCGAACTAAATTAAATTTCTAATAATAATATTTTTCAAAATATTTATTTTTTCTATTTTACTGTACTTATATATTTACTATATTTTATTATATTTATCTTCAAAATAAAAATATTTTTTAAATTTTATTATGAGTCCATCTGAAAATGCCCTGCAATAACATTCTTGAAATTTTATAACAAGTTATATCTCAATGAAGAAAGTTAATTAAAAAATTTTTTTTCTAATTAGAAAAATTAAAAAACAAGCTTTTTAAAGAAAAAAGGAATACAATTTTCAACATAAATTGAAAATAAATCAGACAAACGCTGTAAATTCATAACTATAACAATTCTTTCAGTTTTCCTTTTAAAACTGTAAGAAGCAATCAATTTTTAATCTACTTGTCATCATTTTAACAACTTAAATTTAGTCAGCAAATATCAAAATGCGAAATCATAAGAGATTGAGTTTTATGCATTACTTCGATATGTTTATACGAGTAAAAAAAACTATCAAAAATATATTATGCTTTTTTTATGAGTTATACAAGTAGAAGAAAAAGTGTAAAATGACATAACAAACATTTTACGATATGTTAGAAAGAACTTAAATTTTTATGTTGAGAATCAATTAATATTTAATTTAGAGGAAAAAGAGGCTCATCTGCAATATTATATACATTCTATGTTTTTAAATATTATTAAAATAAAAAATACTAAATATAAATATCTTTTAATCTAAAATATAATATATAAACAATATACAACAAATATAAAATAACTAATAACAATATAAATGAATGATGGTATTTTAAATAAAAATATTTTGATAAAAGTTAGTGTTATTTAATAATTAATTTAAAGTGATCATAATACTTTTGAGATTGATATTCATATTAATAAGCATTGATATTTTTCAAAGAAAATGAAATAATTAAGAGTAGAATATCGAAGCCATTTTATCCCTACTTAAATTTATTTGTACTAAAAACATGCTATTTAAAAAATGGCTGGTACCCCTTCATCTTTTTCTACAAATAATATTTTTGGTACAACTGTAGGCACTTGCTTTTAAAACACACTGTGAAAAATTGTATTAAATTCATTAGACAAAATGAATTATGATAGTTGCTGGAATAATTTAACACTTATCACACTGTACAATAAGAATGCATATAAAATTCAATTTTCTTTAATGTAAATAATTTTATATATCTAATTAAAAGATTTAAAGAAAATCTAACTTTAAAAAAATTAAGGATATTTATTCCACGAAGATTTAATAATTTCCACATGTCTAGTGCCAATTTGTATGCATATCTCCATTTCTTAAAAGTCAAATAGTTGCTGACTAATTGAAATACTTATTTACTAAGTTACAAAACAAAATGATTAAAGTAACAATAGAAAATAAACTGAAATAACGAAATAATTACACACAAAAATGTTTTGAGGAGAGCTTTCAAAAGAAATTAACAGTTTTTCCCTGTGAAGGCCAAAAAATGCATTTTATTAATTTAAAAAGAATAATGGGGAAAAAGGGTCAAATATACATAATAATAATGTCCTAATAACTTATAAACTTACGTTTGAAAAAAAAAAACGTTTGGGAAAATTACAACACCATGAAGGAATCGTCATAATTGAATGAAATTTAATACACAGATGAGTGGTAGTGGTACAAATAAATGATTAAATGTTCAAAGCAAACAAACAATAACAAGAGATCGGAATCAGAATTTTTGTGTAGCCACCACGCGCCGCAATAAGTGCTGCTACACGACGTGGCATGGAGTCAAACAAATTTTGAATCTGCCTGAGGAAGAGCATTCCATGTTGTTTGTATGCGCACCCAAAGTTCGTCTGCAGAAGCAACAGGACGAGGATCACGAGCGAGACGCCGACCAACGAAATCCCACACATGTTCAATCGACGACATATCCGGGGAATACGCAAGCCAAGGATGAAACTGTACCTGCCGCGTTGCAAAGAAGGATTGAACAGTCCTAGCGATATGAGGGCGAGCATTGTCCTGTTGAAATACAGCGCCTGGCAAGCTTTGAAGGAAGGGAACAGCTTGGGGCGGAACCACTGATGTACCGGTTGCTGTTCAGATTGCCCCCAGTTCTTAGCAATTGAGATCGTCCATGATATGCTATGGCACCCCAGACCATAACTCCGGGTGTTCGTCCACTGTGGCGTTCGATAATGCACTCCGGAAGGTGGCGTTCACCGGCATAGCGTCTGACACGAATGCGGCCATCATGGTGCCACAGATTAAAGCGGGATTCGTCAGAAAACACGACATGCTGCCAATCAGCACACCAGTCCCTCTTCCCTCTTTGCTGAGCGGCCCATTGTAGCCGCAGGCGGCGATGGTTTAGCGTGAGAGGGATCCTGTATAAAGGAGTCCTTGCGCGCAGTCCACGCTGCAGCAGACGTCTACGAATTGATGAAGCATACAATGAAACACCTGTAGCTATTGTCCACTGTGCTGCCAATTGTCTAGAGGAAGCTGTACGGTCCGTCAGCGCCATGCGGACCAGGTGTCTATCATCGCGAGCTGACGTCACATTTCGGGTCCTTCATGGTGTTGCAATTTTCACAAACATGAGTATATTTATTTTTATATATTTTTTTCCTTACTAGCATTTGCCTTGAGCTGAATAAATTAGTATTCGTAATTATTACGAAAAATATTTACAATCCACAATCGAGCAAAAGATTAATCATTTGATTTGGCATATCTCAATAAATGTAATTGATAGCACTGTGTTATTCAAATTAGTTCCAATTATCCAATTATATATTATTATTCAAATTATATTAAATTGCAAAATTAAATTAACAAAAAACTAAGAAAAACTTCAGTTTGGTGTAATTAATTTCAATTTTTATATTATGTACTTCTTGAATTAGCTGAATACTTGAATTAATTATATTGTTTTACAAAATAATTCTTTAAACACATAAAAAAAATTATATCTTCCAAAATTAATTGTATAAAAAAATACCAACACACAAATAGCATTATAGATACATGATAAAAAATTAGATAAAGATTCGTCTAGAAAAAAGATATATTTAAAATTTAAAGAAAGCAATCTAAGCCCCTTTTCAACTCTTTCAAAAATGTTCTTAATAAATGAAGTGCTGCCCTTTTGTGGTTGGATCGAACTACAAAGGTTTCTAGGTTAGTTATGGGGATATTGTGTAAAATATTTCGAAGAAAATCAAACTTATATTAGTTCTTTAATAAGCAATTTAGTTAAAAGTTTTAGTTTCATAATACATCATGCATAGAGTGCAAAGATTTTTCATATACTTATGTAGCTGACTCTAACAATATACTATTCCCAAAATCGGTGGGGAGATGTGTATGGAATGAAAGTTTCTATTAAAAAAAATTTGTCTTAAAAATGCTGAAGAAATATGCCACTTTTCCCTGCTTAAACACTTGCAATGTATATATCAATGAATACCTTTTATTCAGGATCTGTCCCTGTTCAATATTTCTATCTTTCTTGTTTACCATAATTACATTTTGAGAAAAGGAAAACCGATTCCCAGAGCAGAACATAGCTTCTTCGAAATAGCATATATCACAGCTGGAGTGGAATTTTCCTTTTGAGTAATCAAAAACACATTATTTCGTTTAGAAATACCTTAGAGATTGCTTATCCCAACAGAACACGTGGCAATTCTTCCCACCATTAGCTCAAATTGAAATTCATGATTCAAGAATAGTAGGGGGCATGAACATGAACATGAATTTGAAATCTTGGGATCGAGTTTTAGGATGTTCTTAAGCTAGCAAATGGTGCACAAATGTCAAGAGAGCAGGTTGTTCAGATAACAGTTTCCCCAATTGGGGAATTTTAACCTCCTTTCGTAAAATTCCCTCCTCGCGATTTTATATGCAAATTTAATAAAAGAACCGAAATTTAATAAGTGATTTGCAGTTTACTGTAAAATCCAGCAAAATCTCCAAAGAAATTTGCTATAAGATAAATATGCATGCTCTGCTTCACTGGCGTTTGATCACGGAATAAAGAACTCCAATTGTATTAAACGTATTATTCTGGATAGAAGGAAGAGAAATCCGCTGCATTCATAATCCTCTCGGCAGAAATTTTCTTATTAAATTTAAATCAGTTTATGAAGTCTGTGTATGCACCCAGGACGAAGTATTCATCTTCACTATCAAAACTCAACACGCAGTTTATAAAGTTAGCAAACAACCACAGGAGGCCAGCAGCATTTTAAACAGTCTTCTTCTACTCCAATCTTCACCTTGTGTATAATATTCTTTTCACCGATACTTCTTTAATAAAAATTAAGCTTTAAAATTAGTTGAAAAATTTCCAAATAATTTATAGAGTATTTTTTTCTTACTTTAAAGCTCAAAATAATCACTCACAAAGTATTCTATCTCATTTAAACATAATAACACATGCGTTTTTTCTTGCATCAACAGATCACTAGAGTTGTCTCTGGCGCTCGGTACCACAGTTTTCGGGTTCGAGTCCCGGCGGTGCCATGGATGTTTGTAGTGGTTCGGAATCCACTTTAAACTGTAGGTCCCTGTCTGTTAAGCCCTCGTGAGCCAGAAGACGACCGTAGAAAGCAAATTGCTTTACCATTACATTTCTGTTATTTGGAGTAATACTATTATATATATTTAAGTAATTTATTTTTGATATTTTAATTAGGTTTTGTTACAATTTTACATTTATGATTACATGCGACATATGTCATGCTATATGCAGAATTATATAAAATTATTTGGTATTGTATATTGAAAAATATTTAGTTAGTTATAATTATTATATTAAATATTACTTAAGTTTAAAATAGTTAAGTTAGTTATTATATTAAAATATTTAATTAAATAGTTATTACAGTAAACCATTGGAAATATTAAGACCGAAATACATAGGAATACAGCAAAACAAGTCACTTCGTCATTAATTTTAATTATCTGGTGTAATACTATTTGCGTTTTGTTATTGTTTTTCTTTCATTATTGCTGTCCTCTACTCATACTGATTAATTCTTGTGATTGAATTTCTTCTGATACATAACTCTCTTTGAAACAGAGTTCATCGACAAAATTTACTTCTAAAAATATTTTGAAAATTAAATTTTTGTAAATTAAAAAATACAGCTACAAAATCTCGTATCTATAGCGAGAGTTAAAAAAGAAAGTTTTTATTCATTATTTGATGTACATCACAAAATCTAATAAAAATATATTCATAAAGTATGAACTAAAATATTATTATCTTGGTAAAACCAAAAAAAAAAAAAAAAAAAAAAAGATTTCCTCACAATTATGTAATAAACAACCTATATGCAAATTGAGCTATTTATGAATTTCGATTTATGTGGGTAATATTTTAAGCAAATGTGTTTCATAAACACAAGCATCATACAAGAATACTATAAATGACCTTGAAAGCAAGACTCCTGGAGACTGACTCCCTCCATTTTAAAAATTCTTTAGTATTAAATTTTAAAATAAATAATATATATATACATATACACTAACAAAACGTTATGACCACCTGTTAATAACGAGTTGGCCCACCTTTGGCGCGCAACACAGCTTCAACCCGCTTTGGCATGGATTAATACCACCACTTAATACCAGTTAAATACCACTTCCATCTGATCACGTGCCTTCCACGTCATCCAGGCGAGTTCATTGCAAAATGTGGGGGGTCATAATGTTTTGCCTCTTGAGTGTATATATGTATATATATATTGTGTATATATGTATATATATATATATATATATATGTATATATATATATATATACAATATATATGAATAAAATCCATTTAACGTTTTCAAATGAATTTCACTATTATCTCTTTGTAATCTCGTTTTGTACTATTGTTTCTCAAAAGGTTAAATTTTCCTAAATATCATTAATTTTCCATGACTTTAATATAAATCGAAACATCTGTCAGCAACATATAAAAAGACGAAAACATGCTGTATTTTTACTATTCTTCCCCCAAAAAAGAAGTTTTATTTCAACTTTACTTGCACCGGAAATAGACAGTTGTAACAAACATCTGTGCTTCCTGAATTCGTTCCTTATAGATCACTTGTTTTCGCTCCCCTATTGGGAAAAACAAACTTTTTAATTTCCTTCAACATTTATTTGGATTCGTTTTGATATCTAAAAATAGGTTTATAGGAAACAAACAAAAAAGTATTTTCCATTACTAGAGAGTTTAAAAAAGGGATACTCTTTGATTTAACAAAGTTTTGTGCGCTGAAAAAAGAAGTTCACGCACGCATTATCTCACACAGAACTTGTAATGTACGCCCAAAACGTCATTTTCCGCAAGTTATGAAAGTTAAAGCGCACTTTTTGCTCTTAAGGCACAACATGTAATTATTTCTCGTTTTAAAACAGGCATTTTTCACTCATAAATATTTTATAGTGAATTAATAACCAGATAATGCTGGGATTTTAATGCTATCTTCCAGTGCTTAGAATAATTAATTTTAAATACCCTATATTTGTAGCTAGTAATGAAAGATTCTTATACAGTAAATTAGTAATTATAGTAATTATTAATAAATAAATCCTATCTCACTAAATTAAAAATTGAAAAAAAAAAAAACAAACAAACGCTCAATTATATTTGTATGGACGTGTATTTGTGGAAATTGAAAAATATATATTTTTCGTAAAATTTGTGAGCAAACTCTCTCAATGAAAATTAAATAAAATATGAGATATTTTAATTAAAATAACTAAAAATACATAAATAGGATTATTAAAGCATTTTGTAAAATTAACAATTCTTTAATACTGCCAATTTTGCGTTCTGAGGGTGGAACGAATTCGTAAAACTCTTCTTAAATACCAATTGTATGTATTTAAAAATTTGACTATTTACCCGGAATGCAAATATTAAATAATTGCTTACAAGAATATATTCGAGAGAAAGGAAATATACTACTTAAACCATGAATAAATCTTACAATTTAACCAATACATACTTAACTAAGATTGAGTTCCTGGAATTAAATTTCCGTTGGGAAAAAAATGTTGCATTTATCCTTTCTATAGACAGCACTAAATGATGGCTATGCCAATACGATTTCTTAGAGGTAATTTTATTATTACTTTTTTTCTACAGAACTTCTAGATACTGAAAGAACTTATACCTCTTATTAAATCACAAATAATTTCTTATAAATCCTTTATAACAAAAAATGTCAAAAATTTCGTATGTTATTACGAAGCCGAAATAAAAATTCAAAAAAAAATATTGATGAAAGGTAATAATAATCATAATCCATAACGATAAAGGTAATAATAATTATAATCCATAATAATAAAGGTAATAATAATCATGATTCATAACTATTAAATTTTTTTCTGTGATTCTTTCGTGTTTTTCGTTTATAGACGTCAACCAAAAATAACCAAATAATATGTATTTTACAAGAATAATTTCCGTCTGATATGCATGTTATAAGATAATAATCCTAATTGTTCCCATTTCCTTTTCCAATGATTTAAACGAAATTACTTGCCTCCGTTAACTAACAAAAATGGAAAATGTAGTTTATGATATGTAATGCTGACTTTTATACTCCATGAAATCGCTTTTTTTTTTTTTTTTTTTTTTTTTTGCAAATAAAAAGAGAAAAATTTATTTCATAATTTTTAATTTCCCTAATTTATCATGCAGGTATCCATTTCAAAGAATACTTTAACAATCGATGCTCAGTTAAGTATCATCACAACCATAAATATTGTTTTTAAATCGTCAATTAAATTTTTCCCCAATTCTGAATAGTTTTTCTTTAAATCTGATCGAGAGAATAGCTTGCTTTTATAAATGAACATTTTTTCGATTTTTTCTTTTTGTAACTGTATAATTTAAATTCAACTAAAACTTTAAAAAAACTAAATGAGAAATTTATATTTACAGGATAGTACATGATTAATAACTAAAATTACATCATGGAAATATCTGAAAATTTAAATAGGTGATTCTAAATAGTTAAATTTTGATTCTTTTCTCAATGACTGTATTTGCATTTTTTTTTTAAATTTTTAAAAATGTAATCATTCCATAGAACATTTTCAAAAACTTATCTGTTTTTATCGTCAATTAACTTTTATTTATTTGTAAATCAATTTCTAATATTGAATAATTACTAATAATTTAATAATTTCAATTAATTTATATTTATGTGTACTTATTTAAATTACTCAAGAATGTTTATTTAAAAAGGATACATATTCCTTTTCTACTTTCAATACTCTACACATTGCTTTTCTTAGAAAAATGTATAAATCTTTTTTCCTAATATCTAATATGTCTTTTATCTAATATTTATAACAGTATTATATAAAATCATTTTTGAAATCAATTATGTGACAGTACACTAGAATCATTTTGTAATTTAATAATTTCGATTAATTTATATTTATGTGTACTTATTTAAAATACTCAAGAATGTTTATTTAAAAAATGGCTTCATATTCATTTTCTACTTCCAAAATTTTACACTTTCCATTTGATAAATCGGCTTTTTCCTAATATCTATATTTTATAATAACATAATAAAAAATCATTTTGGAAACAATCATGTGATAGTACACAAGAATCATTCTGTATAATATAGAGTGTACAACAATTGTACAATTGTTCTAAAAAAATGTTTTCAGTGTGACTTTTTAAAGAGCCCAAAATAAGAAACATGTGTGATTCCTTTTTCCTTTGAGTCTTATGATATTTTTCTCTTGAGGCTTATGAGTAATACAACTGATCAACGCGATGATGTGCGTCGATTGAGCTCTTCCTTTTTTCGACTTTTATTCCACTTTTCTTTTCTTTTGCTCCTTGCTCTTTTACTTTTCTTTTATTCCCCTAAGCAATATACTTGACCATTTATTAGCTCTTGGGACGTATGTGTTTATTCTTCAGTGATTAATCATTTTTTTTTTTAGTACAGCTTATGGAAATATAAAAAAATTATTTTTCTTAACATTGGGAGATAACTCAGAAGAAATATCCCAAATCTACGTATCTAATGTCTAATAACAGGTGCGCTGAAAAGTTCGTAGGCTGACACATAGATGGGCTACTAGTATTAAATCCATATGATTTTATTTAGCCCTCACCTTCAAAAGACACGTGTATAAATTTGAGAACTGTTGGTTAGCTGTTGAGGTTAGGTTAGGGTTAACTAAAAATCATATGGATTTAATACTAGTAGCGCTATCTATGTGTCAGCCTACGAACTTTTCAGCCCACCTGTTATTTATAACTAATATAAATTAGTTCTTCCGAAAGCTAAATATTTATGAAGAAACTAAGCATCATAATTGGAACAAATATTAAAAAATTGTCAGCTTCTTGTTAGAGCACTGAACTTCTGAAATGAGGAAACTTAATTCGTAGCTCGAAAAGTGAACAGAAGCAGAAAATTTATAGAGTATGGAAATTATAAATAAGTAGATTATAAATCTCTCATATAGTAATGGTTGTAAATTTGAGACAGCAATGTAATCTCAAAGGACCAGGTCATATTTTGATTATTTGAGGTTGCTCCCACATCTTTAAATTATTCCTGGTGAGATTCCTTCTTAACGATGCTAATTATCTTTTAGATGCTTTTGATAAGCGTATTTAATTTCAATTTAATTTAATTTTTGTATTGATGTCAGTTTAACAGTTAAATATGTTAATGATAATTTTCTATATTAAAAATATTTTTAACTGCGGTTTTGTATTAAGTTATATTTATTAATTTTATACATAAAATCAATTAAATAATTCTATTTTCACTCTAAATAATAAATATGTATCATGCACTAAAGCTTTCTTTTACAATTTTTTTCAGATTGATTTGTATATTTCTCGGCAGTTGAAAAAAAAAAATTAAATTAAAACTTTAAAAATCCTTATTAACTCTTTTTGACTTATCTATTAACGTAAAACTTCAGAAAATCTTTATATATAATATTTACATTGTTACATATTTTATAAATTTAAACATATATTTGTCAATCATTATTGGCATTAAATAAACACATTTTCTTGCATTGAAAACTAAATTTTTAATTTGGTATGCAAAGATTTGTTATTTTCTGAATAAATAATTGCGTTCCAAATCGTTTTTATTTACAGTAATTCATATATTAATTGTGGCTAATTTAAACTTTCAAAATTATTTTTAAAAATCTTAAATAGTTTGAGAGCTACATTCATATAGGATTAGAGGAGGTTAGTAAAGGTTGTAAATCCTTAGAGGCTACTAAAGTAATGAATGATGGTATTTTTTTCCAAATTGATGTGGAACCTAGGATCAACGCTGAACCACCAAAGTGGTGCCCCTTTATAACGTAATCTATAAGCCTATGAATTCACTTATAGGGATTATAAAGAATTTGGATGTTAAAGTAGCCTTATATAAGCATGTCCCTTGTCTATACTAAGATGACCAGGAAATTCTGTAAATCGGAATGTTGATGATTCAAAAATATAATTATTGAGATGTATATTACAACATGTGGTGTCCTGGTGTGAATGAATACCAAAATATCTGCTGATCTACTGGGAAATGGCCTCACTCGGCGTTGTAGTACGAAGGCGATAGTACATTGTATTACTCGTAAAAATGATAAACCAGATGAATTAAAAAAAATATTTATACTTATAATGATAGTAAAAGATAAAAAAAAAATATGAATTTATTTTTCATATAATTAAAAAAAAAAAAAATAAGTTTTACTGTAGTTATATGATCTTCAAGCATTCTGAAAAATGTTTTACTATCAATTTGGTAAAATAATTTAAGCAAATTAGTATGTTAAATGCTTAGTATGATATTTTCTTAATTTATTTTGAAATATGTACTAAAAAGAGTATATATATAATATAATTCAAAATTAATGTAGAAAATACTTCCATAGCATTTGATATATTGAAATATTTCATTAATATGACTTGTAATGTGTAACTAAAATTTATGATTAAAAATGTAATAGAATTTTACAATTAAAAAAATTTAATATTCATGTTTTTAATTATAATTTGTCATGTACCGCTAAACAATATTTCACTAGCATTTCAAATATATGAAATATATGAATGATATATCACAAATGAAAAGAACAATTTGTGTTCAAGATTAATTGCTGTCTAGAGCAGCAAGCCAATAATGTCTTGATAACATCTTTTACAGAGACTATCCCACATTGAACCCATTCAAGCTAAAAACGTGGTATTATCTCAAATTACAATTGAGCGTAATTACGAGATTAATCACGCTTTGAAGTTCTGGGATAAGACGTTTCAAACGGGCGTAGATCATAACTGATAACTGCAATAACCTAACAGACATGCCATCAATTTAAGCAATCAATAATTTATTGCGAGATAACGAAATATATTTGTATATACATTTTCCAGCCCATTTGTAAGGAAGATTTCTTGTTGTTAGATAAAAAAGAGACTGATGTACTATTAAAATCAAATGGTTCTGTCTATATACTTTTTCAACAAGGATATGAGAAAATGCTACATAGAAATCTGAATACATGCGATCGCGAATAGTTATCAAAATCTCATTTCAATTTTTTAGGTTTTGGACAACAAATCATAATACTGCTATACAATATCTTTACAAGAATTGCTCTTGAGCAGAAATATTTACAAATAAATATCTTCCGAGATTTTCACGCAAGAATAAAATCTATAACTAGACCATAAAGCTATAAACTAGACCATTCCTACTATACAGATTCTGTTTAAGAAATGCTCTTGAGCAGAAATATTTATAAATAAATAGTTTCCTAGATATTTACTCAAGATTAAAAACTATAAACGAGACCATTCCTAAGTATAAAAATGACATCATAGAATAGTTATACAATATTTATTAATATGCAAAATCCATGTAAATAAACTCCATGAACAATTTTAAAAATATCAAACATTCCACATGATCTAACTTTCCATTTATTTGCTTTAAAATTAACAAGCGTCATTGATGCCGTAGCTTTTAGTATTATGTGCAATATTGTTTTTTTTTCATTTACTTCAGTGCCATCATTTAGTTTGTGCAATATTTTCTAAAAATAATGTTTATTAAAATAAAGTGATGTTATATTATATTCTTATTAAAATAAATTTATCTTACTCGCTAAATTCTCCGAAGATCTAGATTGTCCTAATTTGTGCAATTCGGACAATTTAGGTCTATTTATGTATTACGTAAAACAACTTCGGCATTGTAAATATTCAAATAGAAACAGAGATAAAATTGTAAGAATTATGAAATGTAGTTTTAAATATTTTAAAAATTGCATCACACACAAATTAAGTAATATTTGAAATGGTTGAATAAATAAAAAAGCACATCATGATTAATACTATTAATTTAATACTATTCTAAGGCAATGATAACTTTAATGTGAAAATAGAAAAGAATAGTAAGTAGTAAATAATAGTAAGTAATTTCAAGTAAGTAATAGAAAATAGAATAAAATTTTTTTATTAAGCTATTTTAATACTTGTCTTTACTAAATAAATCATAAAAAATTGAATTAAATCATAATATTTGTCAGATAATGTTAGCTGTCCTATTATTTTTAAATTAATTTAATTATTTAATTATTTTTCTAATTGTAATTTTTTCCTTTTTATTCAAAAACATTATCATTTGAAAACAAAATCCCTTTTATTTATTAATTTTGAATTAGAAATGAGTATACTCCTTTTATCGTTTTAATTTAAATTTAATGTATTTTTTTGATTAATCTCACAAGAAAGCAATTGGGAATACATTAATATCCACAAATTTTAAAATATGTTGACAACTATTACCAACAACTTTAACAAAACAAGCATAGAAGTTAACATTTGGAAAAAAAAAAAATATTACAGGATAACATGAAAACATTTTAATTTAACAAATAATTTTTTAATAATTTAATATCAAATAAATTACTACGCAATAATTTAAAAGTTTTAATTATACCATGTGTAATTTAACATCAAACATAACTTCTAAATTTTCAGATATATTACATTAATTTGAAAAAAATAACAATTTCGGAAAAATCTCACCCATAATAAAAATTTTACAATATTAAATTAGGAAACGTAAAACTAAACGATGTATATTTCAAAATTAATAATTCCTCCTTAAAAATAATCTATTGCCAAGAGGGTAGAGCGCAATTTTTACCTCTTTTAGATTGAAAAAGCTCTGAGTGCTGGTATTTGCGTCCGCTTCGCAAGAAACATGAATGGGAAATATTCGGTGTAAAAGATTCCTCTGCCGTTTGTGGTTGCCCTATAGTAAACGTCAGCGCATGCGCTTTCATTGCCCAACTGTGGATCATAATAAATAGAAACGTTTAGAATTATAAAGTTTAATTCTTTAATGTTATTAGGAAGATTTCAGCTTTAATTTTTTTTTTTTTATGATTTTGTTTTAATTTCTCAACAGTTTTAGGCAAAAGGAAATACTTTTTTTTAATTTTACTTTGACATACGGGAATATAAAAATATCGTAATTATTTCAAAAATTGAAGAAAATGATATTTAAATGATTACCTATATATAAATAATTTATGATTATGTTTTAATTCCTCAACAGTTTTAGGCAAAAAGAAATACTTTTTTTTTTTAATTTTTACTTTGACATACGGGAATATAAAAATATCGTAATTATTTCAAAAATTGAAGAAAATGATATTTAAATGATTACCTATATATAAATAATTTATGATTATGTTTTAATTTCTCAACAGTTTTAGGCAAAAAAGAAATACTTTTTTTTAATTTTTACTTTGACATACGGGAATATAAAAAATATCGTAATTATTTCAAAAATTGAAGAAAATGATATTTAAATGATTACCTATATATAAATAATTTATGATTATGTTTTAATTTCTCAACAGTTTTAGGCAAAAAGAAATACTTTTTTTTATTTTTACTTTTGACATACGTGAATATAAAAATATCATAATTATTTCAAAAGTTGAAGAAAATGATGATATTTAAATGATTACATGCATATAAATAAATTTTGTGCTCATAAAATGTTGTGACAAAAAATATACTTTTAAATATTTAAAATACATGATGATTTAAAATTAAATATAATTCTAATATTCTTCATAAATTATAAATAATCAAAAAGTTAATAATCAAGCTGAAATACAATACAGTAGTAAAATTTTTAAATGATAAAATTCTAAATTATTGGACTTAAAAAGGAATATTCTAGAATTTGTATACGCTTAAAAGAGTTGCTCCACAGGTAAAATAAATTGTCGACATTATAGAAAAAAGAATTACTAATTTTTTAAAATGAATGGAAAATGATGGTAACGGTAACACTTCTTAAGCAACACAACAGGAAATACTCGCAGTAAAACATTGTTCGCACGTTTTATGTCTGTCCCACAGTAAATGGTAGCACATACGCTATCAACGCTGAACTGTAGAAATCATCTCATTCAGAAGCTTTTGTTTAGCATAGTGAAGTTCAATTTTTTATTATAGTAAGGCCTTTTTCATTTCGAATATTTTTTTTTATTTCCAATGGCATGCTACAATAAGTAATAAAATAAAAAAGAAAAAGAACACAAAGAACTGATAAAACAACAACGGAATAAAAAGAAATCACATAGTGGCATGTTTAAAATAAGAGCCCTACCATCCCAGTAACGACCATGCACAGTAGAGGAAACAAGTGCAGGGCAGACAGGAAGGTGAGATGAATCCATGTCCTCTCCAAGACTGCAGAGCATGCATTTTGGGCTTAAAAATATTTTCATACGAAAAAGATGATTGGTCATACAATCATGGTCCGTCAGGAAGTCTGAAAAGGGCAACAGCTTTAAACCTGACTGATCAGGGATGTTTAAAATAAAGTTAAACCAGGTTTTAGATGAGTTGCCTTCAAGTAGATTATCAGATAGAGTGAAAAGACATGTCTTCACAAAAGGTTTGGGTGATGGTTGTTCCTTTTTTGGCAAGAGAATCCGCCTTCTCATTACCCAAAATCCCATCATTTCGAATATAGAAACATTATTTTTGTCATATATTTTGAATTTCTCATTGATTCATACAAAAAAAAATATGAAAAGGAAAAAAGGAACAGCTTAGAATTTAGGCTCTAAAAGAGTTAACTCAGGCAAATAACAACTTATTTTTTTTTTTTTTTTAAAGAAGGGAGAATGTTGGTATCTCAATAGAAAAAAAAAAAAAAAAAACTTTTTTTTGTTCTTATAAAATTTATTTCAAAATTAATACGTTCGTGCAAATATTTTTTAATTCCATTGTATGTAAATTAATTTAATTTAGATGCCAAATGTAATTAATTATACAAGTAATAATCCTTTTCTAGCATAGTTTCATAGCATCTTATTAGTAATATAACTTGCTACATAATTTTTCACATCGATAATATTACATAAGGAGGGAAGAACGAAGAATGTTGACATCTCAATAGTAGGAAAAAATTACTTTTTTTTTTAAAATTTTTTTTTTATACTTATGAGGTTCAAGCAAATATTTTTTTTTTTTTATTTTCAAGCAAATAACTTAATCTAGAAACCAAATTAGTTTAATTATACAAATGATTATCACTTTCTACGAAAACTGAATAAAATGCTTACGACCAATTCTTCAGTTTAAATATATTTACATTTATCATAATTTAAATTTCTGAATAAAAAAGTAAATTGAAATTTTTTTCCTTATTTCATAGAATTATTTTAGAAAATATTAAACTCGTTTAATTTTTATTTTTCTGTTGACTTGAGGGATAAATATTTTAATTGAATATTATAATGTTATTGATTACTATTTATCAAAAATATATAAAACGCAAAATTGATAAAAAATGTTTGTACAAATTATTAAAAATATTAAATTTTTTTTTATTAAACAATTAGCTGAAACTTCCTGTCATTTACAGAAAATTTTTAACTAAGCAAACAATATTTATAATTTTTAGTTCAGAAAAATCAGAACCACAACAAAATTAAAAAAAAAAAATAATCTAGATTGTAAATATTTATTTAAGGATTCAGAAAAATTTGATTAATTTTTTTTTAATAAATTCGAAAATGATTTATAAACCGAATAAATGTTTAAATTTTATTGAATTTCAGTATTCAAGTACGTTTAGTTTTAGACCGTCTGATTGCTAGCAGATTTCGAGAAAAACATGTTTTATTGCAATAAAGTAGGGTTGTCAGATCTATGCCCAAAGCTCTGCAATCATATTAGACAGTGACCTACAATTTAACGTGGATTCTGAACTACTACAAACATCCATGGCTCGCCGGGGGATAATGTTCTTCTTGCAATAATCTCCAAACGACTTCAAATAATATTAGCAAATTCCCTTTTCAAACATAAAATAGCTATTGAGCCAAACCTAAATGCACACAGCATTAGTTGGGATTACAATTCAGAAGATGCAAGAGGATTGTTAGTTGAGGAGTTCTTAGCATCAAATAACTTCCATTTAATAAAAAATAGAGATTTAGAGCCAACTTTCGTGCATTGCAATAATAAAGGATGGCCAGATCTTACTGGGATTTCTGTAGCAGTATTGGCCTCCAGATGTGATTGGGAAGCTTCAAAGGAAGAAACTTTTATCGATCATAAATACATAAGAGCAATTATTATTCAGAAAATAAAACTATTACATTTTGTAATTTCAAACTTCATTCGAGGAAAAAATAATTATTTAAATTCTTCTTTCCTTTCATTCCCAAACTAATTTACATGTTCAATAAGGATAGTAATTGATGTCAATTAAATAACAGTACTTGCATGCTTCAAAAATGCATTGTTAAAGCATTGATCTAAGGCTTATAGAACCAAAATTATAGTAAAAATAAACTTATTAGAAGAAAACATGCAAAAATTGGAAGGGGAATGAAAAAAGAAAACTCTATTTCGATTTACTCCAAAAGGAGAGCAACCTATAAAAAAGTAATTCTCCATGCAAAATTTTAAACCTGGAGAAAATTCTGATCAGAATCAGATACCCCTTTTGGGAAATCTTTTATGATCACAGTTAAAGCTTCACATTTTCCTCCTGAAATATTTAAAGCCTTGGATATATCAGGAAGTGGAATAACATAGTAATTGCCAAAAACCCTTGGAAAACTTCTCCATCAGTGCAGAAAGATCTTTTATTGCTTTGCCCTCTAGAAATTTACTCTTTTGCTAAAGTTTTTGAAAATAAAATGTGTGTGCAGTTTTCCTGGAAGTCCAAACTATTACATGATTTCAAACTGCATTCATGGGACAAAAATTATTATTTAAATCCTTCTATCATTTCAATCAACAAATTTGTATATTGAATAATGTTAGTAATAGATGTCAAAAAAAAACTATTAACATTTTTAAATATACTTTGTTAAAAAAACTATTAAACTATAAATTCTTCAATATGAAAAAAAATAAATTTGTTAAAGCTTTTAGGAGAAAATTTTATTTGATTTACTCCAAAAGAAGAACAGCTATAAAAAAGAAATTTTGCAAAAAGGCCTGGAGAAAATTCTGTTTAGAATAGGTACCTTTTGGCACAAAACTTATAAAAACCTCCATCTTACTTGGAAATGGAACATATAAACTTTGGAAAAAAAAATACCTCCATACAAATTATTTATGATTTTATCTTTTTCAAAAAGAAGAAGTTAAAAGAATGATAACACTCTTCCAAGTTCTCCATATTATTTATGATTAAAGATAAGCTTTTTAATTATTGTTTACAGTTTCATACAATCTTAAATGCTTTTAAAATAGGAGATGTAGTCAAAGCAGAGAATATCTCTTAAATTTCTCTTCTTCCACTATAGGCAAAGTTTTACAACAATTTTTAACTCGAAAATTATTTTTCAACTTCAATGAAAAATAAATTGAATCCTAGACAATATGGATTTCTTGTAAGTAGAGCAGTCGATGATACGCTCGTAGCCTTAATGAACTTCATTAATGGTTCGGAAAAAAAAAAACAGCACGTTGTAATTATTTCAATAAATATTACAGGATACATTTGACAACTTTAAACATAATTCAATCCGAAATAGAATGAAAAGAAATACTGAAAACTACAGATGTTACAGGAATTGTTTTGGACACTTTAATCCAAAGTTTAGTTACAATTAAAACTAGTGAAAGTCCTGTAATCTGGGAAACCACCAAAGGTTGCCCTCAAGGTTTCTTGTAGCGGACCAATAATGTGGTATGTTGTAGCCCGAGAGTATGCTTAATTATCAATGCCTCCAGCAGTGCAATTACAGGCATTTGCAGATAACTTTGTATTTGGCCTCATAAGTTCTACTAGATGTGGACTCCAAATTTTTAAATAAATCTGAAATTTTTAAATTTAAAATTTGGATAGATAAATATCATCCATTTATATTTACAGAGAAAACGAATTGCCTTGTCATCAGTGACTCTGAACAGCGGCCGTCAGAGAATGGACAATTCAAAAGGGAAAAATCGTTAAGTGCCTAGGAGTATTTATAAAAAAAAAAAACTGTTGATTGAAACTACTTAGTGAACACACAAAAGATCAACAGATCTAATTGGCTTGCTACTAGGGAATTCCATTAACACCTGGGGTACAATACAAGAATTCAGGCGAATCTTATATAAGACGAAAGCAGAAAAGTATTAAGTCACGGAGCAGTCTGTACACTATTTCCAACATCTAGAATGGAAAGAAAATTGCTATCTATTCAAAGTCTTTTCATTCTGTATATCACTGCAACATGCAGAACCATAACATTAGCGATTCTTCAGATAATCAAAAATTGCTTTTAAGATTGTCCCTTTTTCAATGCAACAGATTTTAAAAACTTTTTTTTATAAAATAAAATGACCTTGCAAACAACTACAATTTTATTTTATAAAATAATTTGACGCATGTGTGTACTATACGTGTGCATATATTTTAGGTCAACTAATTTTGTAAAATTTTTAATTTTATTCCACACACATATCAATTTTTAATTTGTACTTTTCCTTATTTTTATATTTTATGTGGAAACCGATTATTTAACTATGTGCTTTTCCTTTTAAATGATTTCTTTGCAGATCTATCATCTTCCTGGTTTTTATACCTATTCTTGCAGCAATTGTCTTTAACGATTAATTCTTACGCTTTTGTATTAGCTGCGTTTCATCTAATTCTATGTATTATAATTGCTTTGATGAATATTCCTTCTTGCCCTCTGATTTATATAATCTTCAATGGCGTGTATAATGTTTTATAACGTTTTATAATTTTTTCAAATTTTCTTTAATGTATATTAAAAAAAAATTTTAATATGCATTTTAAAATTTAGATTTTTTTATTATTATGTTTTCATTAAATATAAAACTAAATTTATAATTTTATATTTAATTCTACTGTTTTTTTTTTTGTAAAATAATTTCTTCTATAAAAGAAGAATACGCTAAACATAAAAATTAGAAACATCAGGCTAAAAATAAAAACTCAGAAACATCACCATAGGCGTTAGAAAAAAATGACGTTCCTGATTTTTTCTAACTCATAGGCGCGCACACTTCGCTTAATTCAATTCCTTTTATTAGTTCACACTCTCCCTGTATATCTCTTGTTTAAATTTTCAATCGTTCGTAAAATACTTTTTATTCATCCACTCGAGTTCAAATTCAGTTTTTGAACTTGTAGTGGATGACATTTGATGTTGATACAGTTTTTCAAATATTAATTCATTGATTAAATTTAATTAATTAATTTTAGTTTTTTTTTAGATTTAATTTGCATGCATCTACCAATAGATGGCGCCAGATAAACTTAAAGAAATGAATGAAATTTATTTAAAAATGACTTTCTGCAATAGAGTGGAAAAAAAATAAGAATTGACTTAAAATTTTTTTTTTTTTATATTACTTGTTTCTTATATCCTTAGGGAATGACTCTAGCCTTTCCTTCTCCCTTTTTCCCGCCTTTTACTCTGTGTCTGTTCATTTTCACCCCCATATCATCCTCAAACTGGATGTCAGTTCCAGGCAGAGTGAGGAGATGTGATGTAGTAGCATGCTTTATGCTTTATTTACTTTAAGTTGATCTGTCTATGCATTAAAAAAACATAAAAACTAACATCCAAAAAAAAAAAAAAAAAAAAAATACTATTTGTTAAAAAAGTATTTAATAAAATTTAGGATATATTATATATAGATATATTGTTGAGAAATTCTTTATAAACTTAATTTTTAGTTTATAGACATTTAATAGATTGTTTGTTATAGATTTGTTTATAGATATTTAATAGTTTGCACAATAAAATTGTTTAATTTATTTGATTTATTACGTAAAATGTTATTCTTCTCTACTACACCTTGGAACCAAAATACGACCCTAAACAACGCAACATTAGCGGCCCTGGCAAAATGTTTGCCATCGTAGGGAGTTTAATTTTCTTGGAGCCCCTATAAAATTATTGTTCAGGGATTAAGAGACAGCGGTTAGCTTGGCACAAGCCAAAAAATAGATTAAAAATACTTTATCATTCAATAAACACTACGCAGAGCTATAAAAGGTTTATGCATTTGATGAACAATATTTGTTTCCCTGCAGTTAATTTGGCGTACTTATGGCGCAGTCTTATTTCTTTTAACAACTCTTGCTTTCTTCTTTTGCAATTTAAATTCTCAATAAAACAAAAAAATAAAAAAATAAATTGTGTGTTGTTTCACTGGAAATCCATAAAAAAAATGTCATTAGAATGTTGTTAAATACTAAAGTAATCTAATTAAATAATAATAATATTAGACTGACATTTACATTTTACTAGTTTATTTTTAATTCAACTAATGTTTTTCTTGTTGTTCAACGTTGTCTAGTCTTGTGAATCACTTAGGTCAATGACGAATATTAAAATTACAAGCAAAGAAGGCATTAAATTACTTTTCGAAAGACCTAGAGGAGTAGCTTTCCCATATTTGCGTGTTTTATGGGAATTCTGCCATACCACACGTAATTCTTGCATACATACCATAGGGAAGCTCGACCACCTGACTGTCGACATAAAAAGCTTATATTCGTTGTCTAAATGATCCTGGAGTATACTCATGTTTTAACTCGCTTACTGAAATAGGTTCCGTGAGCAGAAAGCAAATCTTATGCTTTAAAAATCTAGTAACCACTGGGTTCCACCATTTAAAAAGATGCGTTTTGGTATATAACTCTAGAGATTTTTCTAGCAATAAACTTTAAGCGTAACCGATAATCTTTTTATCAGATACAGAATATTTCTGGAACTGTCAAAATAATCCCGATTACCTGATCAAGTAAAGAATTCAAAACAGTTTTTTATTCCAACTTTGTTAAAAATTATATTTTAGAAATCTTGCGTGTATAATTTTTCTATTATTTCCTCTAAAGTAAATGCATTATTTCCATAAACTTAATAAAATGACATCCTTATTTTTACTTTGAATATAAAAATAAATGCATTTCAGTATGATAAGAAACGAACAACAAATAAGGAAAGTTTCCTGGGAATTTCATGCATAACACAAAAATATCGTTATATTTATCGTTAACTTCAGAACAGCATAAAGACCACTTTATTCTAATGCTACATTACATATCGCCACTTTAGTCTAATTCTTATTACATTTGCGAAGTAGTATAAATATATATATATGTATATATATATATATATATATCTTCTAATGCCATATTTCATAACGCCAATATAGTCTAATTTTTATTACATTTTGAAGTAGATAGTGTACTAAATTTATGTAATAATAGATATTAAATTTATGTATTAAATTATGTGTAATATGTATCTATTATATATATATATATATATGCATTAAATTATGTATGTATATTTATTATATTATGTATTGAATTATTGTATATATTTAATATGTATATACATTTTTTTAAATTTTTATTTTTTGTAGAAACCTGGGAATTAAAAGCATCACTTATCATAAAAGAACTGCCTTTAGCAAATATAGAACCCAAATATAATATGCATACGATTTAATAAAAAATTATTTTTGTGAAAGTGTTTTGTTTCAAAATTTGTTTTCTGTAATAAGATTAAATTATTTTTATTTATACTGCAGCAAATAAAGTCTTGGTTTTTTTAATGACAAAAAACGGAGAATGATTTAAATACAACTAACTTAATAGAAATTCAATAATGCTACAAAACTGGCTATTAATTTACTTTAATAAATCTTGAATTTTAATAGTTTAGACTGAAAACAATGATCTATTATAATGAATGATCAAAACAATGGAGGAAAGTCTTATCTTTGATCGTTGATGTAAGCAATTAAAAGAGATTTGTAATATTTAATTTTTGTTTTATACCGATAACGTTTATTAAATCACTGGTTAAAACAAATGAAATATAATTTACTAGTAATAAAAATGTTATTTTAAGAAAAGTTTGAAATGCTTAAAAATACTTCTAAAGTTCCAAGATTTACAATAAATTAAGTAATTATCCAAATTCTTTAGATTATTTTGAGAAAATTAATTTGGAAAATTAACACACTAGTGTTTTTATTCAGCTTTTTAAAAATATATTTTAAAAATATATGCTTTTGGAATATTTTTTTAAAATTATTATGTTTGCTGTAGGGTGAATTAGATTTTAATGTTTTTTATTTGAATGAGAAATCAAAAATCTTATTCCTTTTCATTTATAATAATTTTGTAATTATCAATTATAGAAATGATAATAAAATTGATAGATCACATAACTGGGCTATATAACTAGGGCGACATAAAGTGGATTATTAGTCTAGTTTTATTTCAAGTACTATAATTTTTTTATTTTTTTTTCATTATACCATTAATATTAAATTTAGGAACAACTTTGGGGTACTCAAAGTAAGAATAATTTTTATAGTCCTATTTTTTTAACCCAAATGCGAAATCTTTGAAGGCTATATCAATTGATAAACAATCGTGGAATCTTAAAAATAGAATATTCAAATATAGTTTTATTTCAAGTACTATAATTTTTTTAAATTTATTTTCATTATACTACTAATATTATATTTAGGAGCAACTGTCCAGCCAACCTAGTTTGGTGTACTCAAAGTAGGAGTAATCTTTATAGTCCTAGTTATTAACCCAAATACGAAATCTTCGAAGGCTATATCAATTGATAAATAAGCGTGCATTCTTAGAAATAGAATACTAAAACTTTGGTATATTTTTCTGTTACAAGGTTAACAAAAAGTCAATTTTCAAATCTTTACATAGGGAGTTTATTTTCTTAAACTAAATGTTAATAATTTTTTTTTTTTTTTTTTGAAAACTTCTTTTTTTTTTTTCTAATGACAAAAAATAAAATTTTTAACAAATAATCTAAAGGCCAAAACAAAGAAAGAAATTTTTATTAATTAAAAAATTTTAATGAAAATTGAAAATTTCTTCAATGTAACACATTATACATGAGTAACTTATCATAATTAATGTTTTCTTCATTTAGAACTGAATAAAATTGAGTTTAAAACATTTTCTTAAATACTTTTAAATTACTATAAAAACAATAAAAGTATTAATTTCTTTTATATAAAGCAAATGAAATCACATTTGAAAAATCTAAAATATAATACAACATTTTTGGGGGAAATTACTTACATAATTTTCTTTAATAAATATCCTATAATTACATAATCACTTCTCATATTCAGATAAACATAACTTGACTTAGAGGAAAAGAAAAATACCATTTTATTAACAGTATTATATGTTTTGGATTTTTAACGTATTAGGTAAATCGATAATAAAATTCTTTACGTCTTTCTTTATTCTTTACATCTATCAAAGCTTATTTATCTTCAGAAGATATTGTAGAAATTACAGAAATCTAATAGAAATGCAATGCCTTATAAACCCGCATATCTCAAGTATCTGTCACTTAGATATTCAGTGAATTCCAGCCGTATTAGCAAATGCCTTGGGATTCAGTAATATTCACATAACAAGAATTGACAGGAATGCTTTCTGGTTCGTATCATTGATTCGAATATAGAAACTAATTCGAATCATTTCATCCGAATAAATTTTAAGCAACCATACTATTCAATGTCTTTTATGTTTAATCCAAAATATCACCATTACTTACTGTTATGAATTACATACAATATAGAAAATTAAAAGTTCATGGAAAAATGAACTTTTAATATATAATATAATTCATGATTTTTAATATTATATAAATCGACTATCTAATATTAAAAATAATTTAATAATTATTTTAAAAAGTATTAAATTCGTCCGAAACTTTTCTTCACTATACTAATGAGTAAAATAAAGCTTGAATAGAAAAAGAAGCATTGTTGTTCTACAAATGCTTTTTTATTTTATTGATGTATTATATTATTCAGCAAAAATATAATGATATAATTTTTTATCTGTTACAGTGGTATAAGATAAGAAAAACTTGGCTTTAAAAAATTTTTGCATATATAAATTACATTTCACTTTGAAATTTAATAAATATATCGAAATGATTGAGCATCTATATATAAGAGAATAAAAAATATTTCAGAAATATAGGATTTTGTTTCTGAATATAAGAAACATCATTTAAATTAACATTAAAAGTTTTGTTTCCTCCTGATAAGGGAGAATTCTGAAATAGTGTAATTTTATCTGAAAGTTCTGCCTAAAGTATTATCAGAACAAGGAATGGCTTTTTCTCACTGCAAAATGTTGCCTTAATATGTTTTTCACTATTCAGAAATATTTATTTATTGACATTTTATTAATGATATTCATTATTATATATGACTAATTTAAGCAATGCACATAAATACTTTCATTTGATTTTTTTTCACAAGATTTACATATTTTGAAATGAAAGGTTGATACATTTGTGAGAAAAGTTCATGTTTCTTTCCAATATTAGAAAACTGTTTCTCATTTTCAAAGATAACAGTCATTTATTTATATAGCTTAGAATACACTAGTCAAAAATCGATTTATCATAAGTTAATTGAAGTTTCATTTGCTAGTCTCATGCTGATTATTTAAATAAACTCTCATTGAAAATTGGAAATATTTCCGCTGCTTTAGATATCGAATATCCCGTAAGAAATGCATTCCACGTTCCACGAATAAAAACCTTCCATCAACTACCCTCAGCTGATTATTAATTTAACAGGAAGTGTTATCAGCAGTCAGGAAGCGTTTTCGCTCCTCGGTGTTTCGATATTCTCATGGAAGCTGAAAACGGATAATCATTTCCCCATTTCCTTATTTCAAATTAAGGATTCCGAACAAAACTTGTACTATAAACCCGATGGCATGCTGAAGTGACTCAATTCAATGTTTGTTTTTTAACATAAAATGTGATTTCTACTTTGTACTACAAGTTGCATATGACAACAACACGGTTGCTACACATCTGACCGATTTGTTGTTCTGAAATGTCAGACGTGCTTTGTTTTCTTATAAATTAGGTTTAAATTATTGATTCCAGTCTGCTTCGAAACGACACTGCATATTTATATACTTTTTTTATGCATGTAGAGGTTGATGTGAGGAGTTTTTCAACAGTGGCAATGGGGTAAATTGGGCATATTTTACAAAGCAAAAATAATTTTGCAAATATCAAGGAAACTTATAATTACATTTTATTTTGCATGGTTGAAACATATAATAATCTGTAAACATTTTAGATCCAGTAATAAAAGTATCAATTAGCATCAATATTATCAAAAGGTACATATTTTCAACTTAATGAAAATATGTAGCTTTTGTACTGCAAATAGTCAATATATCATTCGTACCAATTTCTGAATCACAAAATTTATTTCTTTGAGCAACTGAAGTCTCCATTCAGATTTAAAGAAAGCATTTGGTAGACAAGTAAGTTTTACTTATCATCTTCAGCATTCTGGACAACTTTAAATGTCATATGGTTAAAAGGGTATAGTGTTGGCTTTTAAAAGTTGTATACTGCAGAAATTAACATCTTATTTTCTTTTATAAAGTTATCTTTCTAGGTTAATATTTTTTTTGAGGTTTACAAATTATGACTCAGTTACTTGAAATCGCAAAAAATAAGAGTGCAAGCAATTTTTCTAATTTTAAAACATTTGTTTTTGCAAATATATATCTATATATAACTGAACATTTTCAAGTAAATGAGCTACATTATGATAGTGAAATTACTGTTCTGTCACTTAATGGAATAGATAAAAAATGCATCAAAATGAAGACCATTATTTGTTTATAAAGTTTATTGAGAAATATTTAATCAAATATTTCTCAATAAACTAACATTAATATTGATGTAAATAATATAAAAATAGCATAATTGTAATTTAAATAGAACATGCAAATTCTTAAGTCAGGTTACAGTAAGTATTTTACCACCAGCATTCTATGATTATTTCTGATTTGTAGCAACTTTTTGCAGTATTATTTCTTTTTGTCAGAAAAAAATTCTAATTAATGAAGAAGAAATTCATCCAAATTAAAGTGTGATTTTATCATCGAATATTAATTAATTTTTTTGAAAATTAGGAAATAATTATTCATCAATAAGGTTAGATTGAAATCTTATTAAATTTTGACAAATTGATATTCGATAACAAACAAAATTAAATAACTACAAATTGGTGATAAAAGGGATATATCAATTGTTTGCGATAAATTTTGACGTGCAAAAAATATTTTAAAGGATAAATTATTCAAATTTTATATCATATGTCAATGTTATGCACAATTTCTCCCAACTGAAAAAGCAAAAGGGCCATATAAACAAATAACGTTAACATATAATATTTATTAACATGTAATACTAGAGTGAGTGAAATATTAGACATTATCTTTAAAATTTCCATTAAAAAATATGGGTATTTAAAAAATACACATTTGAGATCTGTAAAAATTAATTTTAGATTTACTTTGTAGAGGGAAGAATTCATTAAATAAAAGAGACAGTATATAAAAACAAGCGTGGTCCAGTTACCCAAAAGACGATACATTTAAATATTTAAATAAAGTAAATGATTTATTATACCCGTAAGAAATACTAATGATCTAATATTAAAAGATGACATGGCACATGAACAAGGACACCTTCAAGTCCATGTTTCATTGTTCAAACAAAGTTCTTTTTTTCTCCTTCGAACCATGAATCGAGCAGCTGAAATGTTCACTCAGTTTCAGGAAATGTTGACTATAAAATTTTTCAATAATATACATAAAAGGTTTTACAGACATAATCTAGGATCTTCCATAATTTTTTTGGAATAGACCGCTACACATACCAAGTAAGATTCGATTGACAATTTCTTATATCCCCATTGTCAATTCGAATATTTTCTTTGAAACACATTTAGGTAAGGAAAACCAGGTGAAGGGTTTAATTTCAACTATTTCGCTCGCAGCTTTTTTGCAAATTTCTATGATTTATAATGAAAGCAGAATAAGTTTTTAAATGTCAATATCTGTTTTCTTTACCACTGCAGTCAGTGAAGTATATATCGTATATATATATATATTCGTATCGTGTAATATATATATATATATATATATATGATACGAATCACATACACACAATGATATATATATAGATAAATGACAGTTGATCACTTTTATTAATATTATTAATGAATTTATCCCAAAAGTACTTAGCAACATTAAATTTTCTGGCAAGCTTTATGTTTAGTTTCTTTATATCTGTATTTGAGTCTTCTGCCAAATAATCTATATTCAAACGAATAAACAAAAATCAAAATAAAATAATAATGCCAAAAATTATGATGATTTATTTTTTTTTTAAATTGATCATTATTAACTCATTACCTCATAACAACCAGTCGAATCGAATAATTGAATAATTTGTACCGAATGATATCAAATGAAGCGGCTACCATAGGAAAGAAATTTAATTAAATAAAAATATATTTTCTTATACAATTTATTATTGCTTTGATTATTTAAATTAATAGAATTTTAAATAAACTTTTGTACCTTTATAATTTATGAATTAACTATTACTTATGTTTTCAATCGAATAAAATAAATTACGGAGGACTCGAAATAATTTTTTTGTGTGTACATATAAAATGTGTGTAATTAAAGTAATTCGTTTGTTTGATACTTTTTTTTCCTTTTCATTTGAATTGTATGATTTAAAATCTCTAGATACTGTTCTTTTCTTAAAATATTCATTCGAAATCTAATTCATTGAGAGTTCATTCAGAAAAAAATTTAGAATTACTGCCAACTAATCTAATTAATCTAATTTACTTTGTTGTATTTTTATTAGAACACAAAAAGTAAGGGATTCACCTACATTCAAAAAAAAAAAAAAAATTAAAAACATCGACAGTTGGAAGATTTTGATTTTAAAAAAACCTTTTTTTCTTTTTTATGTCCAGTTTAATGCATTAACTAATGAAGGAGAAAATTAATGATGGCATTGTTGAAAACAAAATTTTGTACCTCTCCCAGCTTCAGTTTCGTATTTAAACTAAAGATTTAATCAGGTACAATGTTTTTCTTTGTATTTTAAACGCCTAAGGGCTATTAATTAGAATTTAAAATGTTTAACTGTTCTGAATGCTACAAAGCTAAAAAATCAAGTAGGATTTGAAAATGTTTTAATTGTTCTGAATCTAACGAATATATAAAAAAAAAATAAAGCAATATTGAAGATAATTATTTCAACTTTCAAGAAATTTTTAATTATTTGATTCCAATTAGTCTGCGCTTAATTGTGTCTATTAGTCGCATCTAATATGACAGTTTTTTGGGCGCTTTATTCTAATCCCCTTATTATATATATATATATATATATATATATATATGCATATATATATATATGCATATATATTAATTTCTAATTAACAAAAATAAAAATAATTATTATATGCAGTCTTGCTAGGAATTTTAATGGAATGTGTTTCTTTTGCAATTTGGAATAAAGCGATAAAATTTAAAACGGCTTTTAAAAGTTAGATTTTTCTAAATTATAATTAAAATTTGCTTCATTTTTATTCAGAAGACAACTGGGAAAAAGTCAACTTCGAAAACAAAAGTCGAAAATACTTTGACTGTATACACTAATTGAAATGCGAAATTCAGAAACAATAATAAAAGTGTGGAAAAGAAAGTTCATTAAAAATGAATATGTATTTAACTTATTCTGCTTTTAAGTGGCACCAGAGTTTAGCACAAAATTATTCTGTAAGTATTACTTTTATTGTTAAACTTCTATTCATAAAATAAAATAAAACTCTCCAATTTTAAGTCATTGATAAGCACTGACCCGAAGACATACACAATTTATTAGTTTAAATAAAATAGCATATTCATTTCCAAACTAAATTATGTGGTAGGGATAAGTATAAGTCTGATTAAACGTATGACCAGTGAGTGTATGTATTCAATGATAATTTTGTCGAATATTATATATAATTTCTATTTTCCAATATCGTAGTTATTTAATTCGAATTAAATATTACAGCATAAACGTATTAAAATGACTAGAAATATGAATAAAACATTCTGAACTTACAATTTGCTGTGAAAATTTCCTTGGACACGTGAATTAATGTGAATTACCAGTATCAAATTTATTAAAAGTATTTTTCGTTAATATATTTGTAAAACAGAATTTACACAAACCATTTGAGTTTTACAATACCACAATTTTCTGTGGAGAAATTTACCTATTGTCTCAACAAAAATATTACAACTTTCTGATAGAAGAAGGGTGTATCTAAACAATTTAGTATCACATATTATACTGAGACAGATATAGAAAAATGTTGGATAATCAATAAAATAATTTATTAAAATTTTATGACAATGTTAATTTAAAATCATCAAAAATATATAAAAGCAATCATTCGTTATATCTTTAAATAACAATGAAATAAAAAGAAAAACGGATAATTATTTATTTAAAGTATATATAAAATTTCCATATGGCGCAACGTTTTGTCAAACTATCTAGCAGTTTATTTGGATCGACACATAAACTAAACCTATCTTGCCTCTAGTGACAGAAACGCTCTTAAAATGAAAAATATTTACCCCGCTGAATTTTGTGAACGTGTTAAATTCACCTTCTGCTGCCGTCTTCTGCACGAATAGGTTAGCATGGAACTCACAAAGTTTGTTGCCGTGAAATACACACTGGATTTTAACTTAATTGACAATTTGACTAATCTTGTGAAATGTGGTAGTATTCAGAAACGTACTAGAAAAGCAACCTGAAACTCGGTAGGAAGTTAGTTAACTACTTTTAAACACAGAACTCAATTCCTTTCCTTCAAATAAAGCTGTTTTAATTAATAGAATTTCAGCTGTAAATGACAAGGGAATACAGTTGTATCTTACAGCTGACTCTTATACAGCTGTTCTCTTGTAATTTGCTCATTCCTCTGTTTCTGCAAAATTCTTGTCTCTGACAAAATTTAAAAATTAAAAAAATCAAAAATGTATGTAAAAGAATACTAAGTGATTTCAAACAAAAGGGTACGCTGGTTATTAAAATAAATAAAAATAATTTTCACTAGAAGTTCCATTTATGTATATACCTCCGCCTTGATTTTTTTACTCAGTCGTCCCTCTTATGAGAGTAATTTTGATACCTGAAGACAGGTCGAAGTCGTAGTCCAAAAATTCAATTTCCTTTGTTGAATAAATTTTGATTGATGATTTTTATTTCACTGTTAGCAAAATTCTTGAAAACAAGCTATTTTCACAAGGGTAAATTTGGAAGTCACGAATTCAGAGTTGGAAATGTGAAAGAACATTCAGTTGTACGTTTACTTTTACTTTGTCATAATCACATCTCCCTCTTATTTCCAGATCTCTTTCCCCATTTGAAATAATAACAGTATTAAAAATATAAAAACAATTTAAATTGAAATACAAAAAAATTATGAAATTATATTAATAAATTGAAACTTAATATAAATATAAAGAATATCGTGTGATACTAATGATGATATACATACTTTTTAGTGATTTTTAATTTAATTTTAATTTTTAATTCGGCAACTGATTAATAAAAAATCAGTTGCCGAATGTTAGGCACAATTTTACTGAAAGTATGTTACATTTTGAACGTAATTAGAAGGTTCCTAATTTAATGTTCATGGTGAACAGCTAAGTAACGAATAACGAATGTGTAATTTTAATTTTTACATGACTTACGAATTATAAGAATTTCAACATTAATTAAGATTTTAAAATAAAGACTAATGCAAAAAAATATTTTTTTTTCTAATTATTTATACATGTAATTTTATTGATACTCTAAATTATTTTAAGGTTTCATAAAAGCCATGGACTGGACAAAAGTATGTTAATAATTTACTCCTTCTAAAATATAATTTAAATTATAATTAATAAATATAAAATTACAAATTTTATTATCAGCAGGTTATTTTATTAAAACCTACCTTAATATTATCTTCTTTAATTTAAAATTGTTTATCTATAGTAATTATTTTCGATTAAATTATTTGTTATTGTATAATAAAAAATCTGTTTATTCCTAATCTGAAAATGGAATCCCTGGAAACAATAAATAATACTTATGAAAGAAAAACAATTTTGTTTCATGTTAAATTAATGTATAATGGCGTTTACGAAATGAAAAAAAAAAATAATGAATTTTAAATCAGTATTCATATATTATTAACATTTATATAGATTTAAATATTTTTCATAGTAATTTTCTTGATGATGTTGTGATTTCCATGACTTTCTTAGATTTCTGAAATTGAATTTCGTTTGAAAATATTTTCATAATAGAAAATTACATTGACTTCACTCATTTAGTGTACAATACGCCAAGCACAAATGTTTCGTAGAAAGTATAAGCATAAAAAATAATAATAATAATCAGTAAATAAAAATGTTCACAATGTATAAATTGAAAAAAGGATCTTTATAAATCAGTTTACCTATTATTGATTATTTCCATTACTTATTTGAAATATTAACTGAATCACTATACAAACTAGTGATATCAATATTTGGTTAACTATGGAACTAACTACTAACAACATCAATGGATGTTGGTCTCAAGCCTGCTGTTGCTACACGCGCAAAAACCTGTAGGAAATTCAATGACACACATTGACATCAATGACATTCATTTTGACATCGTATTTGAACCATTCCCTCCCGCCTTCCCAACATACACAGGGGTACATTTGTTGGGGTTGTACTATCCTTCTTTCTTCCTCTAACTCAATGCAAGTATTCCCTGGTTCGGGGTCTGGTCGAAATCCGTCAGTTTAAAAATCCATTGCGGGAATCTACTGGGGACTCATAAAATAAAGGTCTCAAAATGATCTTTTAAAATATTTAAGCTCTTGGAATATTGAAGAGTAGAGACAATTTTAATCTCAGGGAAATGAAAAGCATTGAAAAAGTGAAGAACTATCCTGCAATAAAATACAAACTCTTTATTAATGCTTTCTAGACTAAAGCTAGAATTTCAATATGCTTCGAGAAGAAATCTTTTTAACGTTAAAATGTTTACGCTATAATAAAAGCGCTTTCAGCGGCACATTTATGGGTAGTTAATAAAAAGTAAAAACGGAGTGAAACGAAAAACCTCCAAATGGGATGGAAATAAAAAGAAGTTTCCGTTGCAAGCAATACCAAACCTTACTCATAATGTTACTTAAAAGTTAGGTATTTTACGTGTATGTATTTTAAATAATTTTTTTTGCATTGTTTTGTATTAAACAATCAGAAAATGAGAAAACTGTATATAAACGTTTGAATGTGAAAACAAATCCATTGTTATGAGTAATTGTATATTTCTTATATTAAATAAATAATGTTAAACAGAATATAATCTAAACCGTTTTACTTAATAGAAAATCATAAAACTTTCTTAAATTTATGACTTTAATTAAATATTTAAATTTTTGTTCAGAAGTTGAATAAAATGCAATTTTAAATATTTTATTAGATTTTTTTATATTGATTCTTATGATATATAACTTTTATAATCTGAAATCTTGCTTTTTTTGTGTCATAATCTACTTTAGATTGTTGGAGAAGGTTTTTTTTTCCATAAATGAAAAATTAAGAAGAAAAATTATGCATTTATTTTAATAAATCTGGTATAAAATATACAATGTATATGCTCATAAAAATTGACAAAATGGATTTGTGTTTGGTATAGAAGAGTTGCCTTCAATAAGACACATTATCCCCTCGAGCGACAAAAACGAGATGCTGTTAAGAATCTATTAGGTCAGTAAGGAACGAGAGCCTTAGTTTGTAAAGCTGCATCATTAGGGCAAGGTCAAAGAAGCAGGTGAGAGAAAGCATTAAAAGAGTTCTCTTGAGTATTCTAAACATGCTGAATGAGATTTAGGACTCAAGATGAAGCTAATTACCGCATGTTAGCTGTTGAAGGTAATTTTCTACAATAAGTATAGGGCGAAGTGATGGAGTTAATTTATGCTGAAGTTAATTATCCACGATAAGTATGTCAATTATCCAACTGCATAATGGACTTGATTAGTAGTTTTGAGATTGTCATTTATGTGCTAACACGAATTGTAGTGTTAGAGATTTAACATTGTCATCTTGTAGGATGAAATTATCAATTACACCGGCTTAAACACACAACATAAAAAGAATATATTATTTCTACTGTAATGAGCAATTTCAATGGAAGACTGCTTTTTTTTTGAAAGATAATGAGGTTCCACTCTTAGAGATATGCCTATTGCACGTTTACTGATACCGCCTGATCCGTATGAATCTTGCCCTAACATTAGTAGTTCATTTATAGGCACTAGATAATTACACTAACATCTATTTTTACACACTATTCTAGATAATTAATTAAACGTTTTTTTTTTTTTTCTTCAATTATTTTTTTTTCTTTTGCAGTCATGTAACACTTACATTTAGTACTTGCATTGCCTAGTTTACGAGAGTATTACATTTTACTTCTCAAAAAATAATGAAAAAAAAACTTCCAGTTTTCGTTGACATATTGAACGCAGTAAAAATACTGGTTTTACAAAGAAATGGCCTATAATTATTATGAAAACATGTTCTGACACTTCCGTCTGTATGCCATTGATGTGCATCATGAATATATATGTTTCAAATGTTCCTCCATCGGGTTCGAAAAGAATGGATGAGGGTTTCCACCTCCGACATCATCCTTGGGTCTTGTTAGGGTCAGAATTTTAGTGGAAGAATATGGCTGCAATGTAACAGGTTCTACGTAGCAGCATGGATAACTCTGAATATGCTTCTAACTAACGTTCTAATAGCTAATGATCTCAGATCACAGTACCCAGCATTCGAAAATGCAATTATTTCAAAGAATATCATATATACTTGGTGCCATTCTCCATTATATGGAATCTGTGTTAATATCATGTTGTCGATTGGGATATGATGAGAATTTTCTTTGTACACCCAGCAGATATAGAATGCTTAACGTTTTACATTTTCTTTTCCTTATTATTTTATTCTAGGTTCTTTTAAGATATTTTATTTTTCCCACCATCTAGTAGATTTGAAGTAAACAAATCTGGAACATAGCAAATAGCTTTTCCTTTTTAAGAAAGAAAATTAAACCATTTGCTGTGTTTCAAGTATTTATTTCTTTCATTTGCATTGAAAATACCTTGGAGGCATTTGATTTCATCGCCAAAATTTTAAGTAACAAATCAATGCCCAATTTCAGAATGGAATTTTTTTATGATGTGAATGTTATAGTTTTTATTTCTGACATTCATGTCTGTAATAATGGTTCGCTGATGTAAACACCATTAAATCAAGAAACTTTTTAAAGTATGCAGCCAAAATCAATTTTAGCGAAATAAAAATAAAATGACAAGACAGTCACAAAAAGAAAGAAATTATTTCTGTCTGAAAAATTTTGTAAGAGAAATAAGATCATGATTTCTTTTTTGCGTTGTCTTGATGTATACGTGACAACTTTTAAAAACTTTTTTTCAATTTATTAATTGAACATTTCTTTTTTTTTTTTTAGAAAAACAATTATTGTATTAGTATTTTTGAAATCATTCTTGAGCCAAAATAAATTTATTGTAATATAAATTAATTTAAAAAAATGTAGAATGTAAAAAAGTAGAAATGTATTTTGGCCAAACCAAAAAGAAAAACATTTTAGAAGGATCGATTGAGATTTTTCTTTAAAACTAAATGGTACACCGAAGTGACAAAAGTCATGGGATCGTAATATCGTGTCGGCTCTCTTTTCGCCCGGCGAAGTGCAGCAACTCGACGTGACATGGACTCAACAAGTCGTTGGAAGTCTTCTGTAGGAATATTGAGCCATGCTGTCTCGATAGACGTCCATAATTGTGAAAGCGTTGATGGTGCAGGATTTTGGGCACGAACAGACTCTCAGATGATGTCCCATAAATGCTCGATGGGATTCATGTCGGCGATCTAGGGTGGCCAGATCATTCGTTGGAACTGTCCAGAATGTTCTTCAAACCAATCGCGAACAGTTGTGGCCCGGTGACATGGCGCATTGTCATCCATAAAAATCCATCGTTGTTTGGGTACATGAAGTCCATGAATGGCTGCAAGTGATCTCCAAGTAGCTGAACATAAGCATTTCCAGTCAATGTTCGGTCCAGTCGCACCAGAGGACCAAGTCCATGCCATGAAAACAGCCCACACCATTACGGAGCCACCACCAGCTTGAACAGTGCCTTGCTGACAGTTTGGGTCCATGGCTTCGGGGGGTCTGAGTCACACTCGAACCCTACCATCAGCTCTACCAACTGAAATCGTAACTCATCGGGCCAGGCCACGGTTTTCCATTCATCTAGACCAACTGATATGCTCACGTGCCCACGAGAGTCGCTGCAAGCGATGTCGTTCTGTCAGTAAAGGCACTCGAGTCGGTCTTCTGCTGGAATAGCCCAAGAAAGCCAAATTTCTCCGCACAGTTCTAACAGACAAGTCCTTGTACGTCCCATTACTGATTTCTGCGGTTATTTGACGCAGTGTTGCTTGTCTGTTAGAATTTACGACTTCTTTGCAGACGTCGCCGGTCTCGGTCGTTAAGTGCAGGCGGTCGACCACTGCGCTGTCCATGGTGGGATGTTATGCCTGAAATTTCATACTCGGCACACTCTTGACACAGTGGATCTGGGAATGTTGAATTCCTCTAACGATTTCCGAAATGGCATGACCCATGCGTCTAGCTCCAACTAACATTCCGCGTTCAAAAGTCTGTTACCCCCGTCGTGCGGTCATCATCACGTCAAAACCCTTCACATGAATAATCCTTGAACAGAAATGAAAGTTTCAAGGAAAAAGCACTGCGCATTTATACATGTTCTACGCGATGCTACTGCCATCTGAAAATTTGCAAATTGCTATCCCGACTTTTGATAGTGCGATTGTTGTCATCTTATGATGACAATATAATGAGTTTATGCGAAATAATATAAAAATTGAAAGATTGTTATGCGGACGGGGAGGTTATAAAATCACCAAAAGTTTCTGGTTATGATGACAATCTTTTACCTTTTTAAATGAGTTTATGCGAAATGAGAAGAAAATATTTTACGTCGTTAGCAATTTGAAAAGTTATAGAAATTGCCATGTGAAACACCCTTCAATGATTAAAAAGTGATCAAAAAACCACCCGCCGCGCATAATTTTATTTTAAAATATCAGTAAATAGTATAAGTTTTAATTATGTTAGCTTAACAATAAATGTAATAATATTACTAACGAAGTCCATAGAGAAAATTTTAGAAAAATACATTCAGCGTTACTAAATTAAAAATTAATTTTATCATTCAAAGCAGAAAATATAATTCCTTACTAACAAACACTTCGATTCTGCTGGTATTTTCAACATATCCAATGACTTGAAAATTTCCACAGAAACCATCATTAAACATTTATGAAAAATACTTCTTTTCTCTAAAGCATTGCATCTGCAGTGTGAAATCTAATTGTTATATATTTTATAAGTACATTTTAGAAAAGAGAGAAAGTAATATAGTCGTTTTTACAAAATAACTTTTGAAATTTTAATGATTAGATGAACGTTTTGGTAAAACAGAAAAAGTTTCTGAAATGTTTAAATCTTTGTTGACAGAATCTATAATGGAGTAATTTAGCATTGTTATAGCTCAAAGCTATGTAAAACACCACAATTTATTTTCCTGATCTTATCTTCAGTTATTCTGGGCAGAAAGATTTATTTGAATACAGAAACATAAAAAAGCATGTTAAAAGTTTACCTGCTGCCCAAATTTTAAACTTCAAGTAACTTGGCAGAATTGGATGAATAAGATGATAATTGAGAAAAATTACTTTATTGTACTTTCTTAGAAAGTGTAGGAGTTGATTTCTGCTTTGTCCCATTTTGAAGTGAAACATAATGATTATTTCCATTCGGGCTCAGTTCGAATAAGTACGCACAAGACTTACAAGTGATTCAGTTTATTAAACAGAATAGTTCTGTGCCAATAAAATAATAACGAAAATTTGTTAGTATGAGTTATTACAATATTAATAATTTGTCTTTCAAGTTAAAATAAAAATGAAATATTAATTTTTTTAAATTTAAGGATAGGACTCTGGGCTTAACTTTTACTTACTTACAACTTTTACTTATCTACTAAACTCTCAAACCGTTTAGCCAGAGAAATAATTTAAATAGTTTACTGTATTTTCTTTTAATGTCTAGTATAACTTTTATTTCTGTTTAAAATGTGAGCAAACTGTAAATGCGCAATTTAACAGTGCTAAGATTACAGCAAAACTTGAAAGAGGCATTCGTAAAGAAATTATCTGTTAATTATATTTATATAACTGAAAAAAAACACATAAGGTACATATATATATATATATTTCATTCTTGTTATGTTTTTTTCTGTTTTCATCCTCTAGATGAAATGATCAATCATAAATATTTGTTTAATAAATTTAAAACATAAAGTTAAAAATGAAAGAGCTCTGACTTTAAGTTGTCAATATAATGTGTGTAGCTAGCTTGTTACAGTGATTCAGATTTTTCCATCACAGTCAATGCTTTTTGAAAGTGTGAATCTGTGTGGAGGGTTATGACTCGCAGCTTATTAGAAAAATCTGACACTGACAATCATGAGTGCTGGTGGATGTTTCCCTGTATTCCTGGAGGGGTACGATCCACAAATGCTGCAAGGCTAAAAATTCCCTCAAAACAAAGCCAGATAGTGCGTCA